>LOEQ01007563.1:6758-18020 GCA_001685075.1 Bramus lutescens | reverse complement strand
GTCATGGATCCTCTGGATTTGGGTTTGTTATGTGGGAAGCACTAATTCTCAATACCAGCTTTTTAACTTTACCTGGCAAATAATAAATGAAGCCGGTGGTCTTGCTTATTCCTCCTCCAGCATCAGCCATTCTCCTCTTGGACCCCCTTAAGAGTAGATCTTTGTAAGTTGGCCCTGGGTGCCCACCCTGATTGGGGAGTAGCTGACAAACTTCTTCCTTTGTAAATCACCCCAGAAGCTGAATTATATACTATCCATCCGGGTTGTGATAGCTCCTATTCACGTTGGCTAATAGTCACACTGTTAGGAGGAATATATGTTTGCCCAGGATCAACCCATCAACCACAATCCTTGGGTAATAAATATGGCTTCAGTCCCAATTATTATTGTGCAGCTTGGGGCTGTGAAACAACAGGGGATACACCCTGGAAACCATCCTCATCATGGGACCTTATTATGGTTAAAAGAGAAACCATTTCCAATCCTAAATCCCAATGTTGTAGTTCATCTACAATTAAGGGATGGTGCATCCCTTTAATAATTTCTTTTACTGAGGCAGGAAAAAATTATGATTGGGCACAGTCCCATGGTGCTGAATGGGGCCTGAATCTTTATAAAGACGATAAAGATTTTGGATTAATTTTTAAAATCAAATTGCTTAAAACAATACCCCAAACTGCGGCCAGTGCGGTAGGCCCAAATGATGTTTTACATTCTGTCCCTAAGACACCTCCTAAAAGGCCTGTTTTACCCAAAAAATTGGCTACCATGCCCCCTTTTGCTATACCCACATATTTTCATCCTACCTTGCCTCCAAGTGTCCCTTCTATGGCTGATTTGATTATCACTATGGTTAATGCCTCTATATCTGCTTTGCATTCTACTAATAATTCTATATATGAAGAATGTTGGGTTTGCTTTTCCCCTACCCCACCCTTCTATGAAGGAATTGCTGTTTTTGGTAATGTCACCTTTACCAACCAAACTGATATATTTCGATGGCACCCTATTGATAGTGAAGGTCTTACCTTGTCTCAGATTTCTGGAATTGGTATGTGTTTTAGGGGGAATAATTTATGCTTCCCAGATTCCCTGCAGCACATTTGCAATCAGACTATCATTGTAAATTCCTCATTTTTATATGTTTCTACTGAAAATGGTACCTATTTTTCTTGCACCTCAGGTCTTACCACCTATATAACTACTAATATTTTAATACATAATTTAGATTATTGTGTTCTTGTTCGTTTGGTTCCTTGGTTGACCATACATGACCCTGAGGCTTTTTTTCAGTTTTGGGAACAGGAAATAGTGCTGCCCCAAGAAAAGAGAGAACCTATTTCAGCTATCACTTTGGCTGCTATTTTAGGATTGGGAACAGCAGGCACAGGCACTGGTATCATATCCTTGGTGACCTCCCAGCAACAATATGCACAGTTGAGCATGGCAGTGGATAGAGATATTCAAGAGCTGCAAAAGGGCTTAGAAAGCCTAAAAGATNGGTAAAAATTAGCTTGGAAGAAAGAAAAAGAAATAGAGAAAAGCAGGAATCCTGATATCAAAATTGGTTTTCCACCTCACCCTGGCTATCTACCCTGTTACCAAGCCTATTGGGACCCCTAATAGGATTGCTTTTACTTATATCCTTTGGACCCTGGGCTTTTAATAGATTAACCAGTTTTATTAAGTCACAGATTGATTTGGCTATGGAAAAACCAGTTGCAGTCCATTACCATCACTTGGGAGGAGAAGACCCTGAAAATCCAGATGCGGAATCTCAAGTTTTGCCGCTCCCTGCTGAAAGGCTTAATTTCCTCTCCCTTGCTAACCCCCTCCCCATTCTTGGAACCCATGGAACAGAATCTTTGGTAAAAAGGCATAAAAACACTATAGGGCTGGGCCTTCCCTACTATTACCCCAAGAGCTCTGGTGCCTCCAGCCTAAGCAATGTAATGGAATTGCCGCTCCTAAAAGTGATATCTCAGGCTGCAAAATACTCAATGATGGGAATATTGTGGAATCTTTGCCTGGAAATCCATCATACAGAGGCTCTCAAGGCCGGCTAAATGAGCATGATGCCAGGAAGGAGCACCCTCCGCATAGCCTAAGCCAGAGATTTTTGCATGCCTAAGCCTACGTCTGAGGCTTCATGTCACTTGGACCAAGTTACTGGCATTCCTATTATCTTAGCTGTGGGCCATAAAATAAAAGAAAGGGTGATTGTTAGAAACTATGGGCCTAGATTTAGTCCCAAGGATTAGCCCGAGCCAGAAAACACAACCTAAGCCTGGCCATTACTAAGAAATGGTAACTTAGCTGACAAATGGAAATTTACTGAGATTAGCAGCAAGGAAGATAGATAAGGAAGTTAGTTAATTACAAATGTTTCAGAATTAAGGAAGTTAGATAAGGAAGTTAGTTAATTACAGGTGTTTTAGTTTAGCAAACAGCAAGTAAGTTAAAGTTTAGTTTTAGATAACCCAGTCTGCTAGCCAAGTCTCTGTCCCCTCCCCTCCCTTCCTGCTTCCCCCTGCTCTGCCAAATTCCTCATAGGAAGACTATATAAACTATGAACCTATACTAAATAAAATGAGACCTTGACAATATTCTACCCACTTGGTCTCCTTCTTTTCGCCCCACCCTTGATTTTCAGGTAGAGCCTCTTCAGACCCTGAATAACTGAACCTGCTGGACGGGTCACATAGGGGTGTAAGTGTTTCAACAGAGGTCAAAACAAAAAGGCTAACATTTGTGGCAGATCCCTAGGGTAAATAATGGGTATATGGGACTACTTTTCTGCTTCTTTGGACCTCTATAAGCAAAGACCATCATGCCAAGATTCCTGACAATTTTCTTTTGGTTGAGGCTATGGTATTTCTTCATCAGTCTGCAGATAANTAAGCAAAGACCATCATGCCAAGATTCCTGACAATTTTCTTTTGGTTGAGGCTATGGTATTTCTTCATCAGTCTGCAGATAAATAAGCAGAAACTTTAAATTGATAACTGGGAAACAGTGGAATAAAAAGGCATACTCATTTTTTCCTGAAGGCTCTCTACAGTTTGAACCAATTGGGATACAAAGTTTTACTTCCCATGGCAATCTGGAGGTAGCAAACCCCATTGGCTTGTAAGACTGAATAAACTAAGCTGCTGATACAGTTAGCCAGCTACTTCACAGGAACCCTGCTAGGTGGAGTCCCAAGATGGAAATATGCAACAGGAACTCAAATGGGAATATACAGTTGAGAGGATTTTCCAAGGACAATCTTCAATGTGATAAACTAATAATTCCTAAAAAAGGGTTCAGAACCAGTATTAACCTATTGCTATTCATATTGCTATGAGGAGACACCATGATCACGGGAACTCTTATAAAGAAAAACACTCATTTACAGTTCAGCGGTTAAGTTCATCATCATCATGGTGGGTCAAGGTGGCATGCAGTAGACATGATAGAGAAGTAGCTGAGAGTCCTGCATCTTGCAGTCAACAGGACTACTGTACATACATAAATGAAGAATCATATCATATTGCCCTAGATATTTCTAAATCAACTAAACTTAGTAAACAAAACAAGCCAGCATGACTTCCTATTTATAAAATCAATACAGTTGCCTTGTTCTGTGAACAAATCACAACATTCAGAAACAAAATTTCCAAAACAATAAGACAATATATGCCTCTAAAGGTGAAACAGGCCTTTAAGAAATTAAAATTGACATGTTTTTTAAAAATATTATAATAAATTTAAAATAAAATATTGAGTTTATCATATCAACAAAGAAAGTCAAGAAATGCAAAATGGGATTAAGCTACTATCATAACCTAACTCACTTATCCAATGTTGATAACAGATTTTACACAATAGATGTGGGTTATGTATTAAACCATCAGAACATGGCATTTTCTCCAGAATCTATCAATCATAAATTAGGCTCACAAAACAATCCTCAGCAAGTTCTAAGAAACCTAAACATTCAATCTCTCACTATGTACAATCTTATATATTTTCAATAAAATGGGAACTCTCACTTCTTTTGTGAAGTACCTTGGTGGTTAGACAGCCAGAAGAAAGATGATAGATGAAACTAGAAGTGTGTGAGGTTGGAAGTGTTCTGTGAGGCCTCCCCAGATCCCATACAGGCTGGATAGCTTCTCCAGCTAATAACAGACGTTTGGGTTCAGGGCTTCTGACTTTTAACCTCTGTTGCAGCTTGAGTTCATTTCCATTGNTGTGTGAGGTTGGAAGTGTTCTGTGAGGCCTCCCCAGATCCCATACAGGCTGGATAGCTTCTCCAGCTAATAACAGACGTTTGGGTTCAGGGCTTCTGACTTTTAACCTCTGTTGCAGCTTGAGTTCATTTCCATTGTTTCTGGTCTCCCAGCACATTGTCTTTTCTTTGGTAGCAACTCAAGTTTTGAATATCTCTCCATATAAAATTCGTTTTCCTTCCTCACTTACCTCCTCTCTTATTGTATAGTGTGTGGATACGTGTTTCACATTAGTCTGTCATGTAATCTTCACAAAAGTAGAGTAAACAGACCATCTTTTAGTGATCTGTGTAACTAGCTAAAATTGCATATTAAAGAGATTGGCTCCTTCCTTCCTCCCTCAGTCCTTCCTTATTTTCTTTCTTCTTTTCACCTTTTAATCTTGACATCTATTTCATTGTCTATATTTTCTAGCAGTTCTTCCCTAGATGTTGGAGAGATACGCTGGTGAGACAACCATAGCACTAACAGTGAATGACTTATCACAGTATGTGTCACACATGCCTCAAAAACATCACAGTAGCTTTTAAATAAAATTCTATTCCTGTTCTTTTGGTGCCAAATCTTGAAGTACACTTGACTTGAATTTCTGACTACTGTGGAATCATTAGAATGAAGATTATTTGGATTGTCACATAATGTAGCCTCTGAAAAACACTTAATATTTATTGTCTAGACAACAAATATTCTCTAAAGACAATGGGTAAACAATTAACCCCTAGAAAATAGTATGGCAGGAGTGTCTCTGTTCCTTGGAACTGCCACATTTTTTGTGTTCACTGACATTGGTGCCATTCAAACAAATAAGATTTCAGATTCCATATTGGTGTTTAAATGTAGGTCAGATGTGAAACAGTCTCTAAATTTCTTCTATCAAACAACATATTCTATTGCTTTTGAATTTAGTGTTATTCAATTTCTCAGAGCATAGATAAAACGCAGTCAGATACTTCACAAGAATGGAACATAAAGGTCACTAACACACAACCTGATGAAATCATTATCATCTACCAAAACTCCATGAACCCAGCCTACGCTGTTCAAACTTTGTTTTTTCAATTTCTGGTCTTTTGGACTCCAATCTAAATGTCCCACAGAATTTGCTTACAGAATTCTAGAGTCTTGCCTTTTCATATATCCAGATTTTTCCATATTTCTTTGAAAAAGACCATTAGACAAAGACCTATGTACCTTAAAAAGAGACTATCAAAGTAAAAAGGCCAATTATCATCATTAATGTCCTTTATTAGCTACTATTCTCATTATCATAACTAAACAACCTACAAAAAAGTCAGCTTAGAAGAGGAAATGTTTACTTGTAAGGGTATTTCCAAAGAATACTCACTTTTTAGTTCCACAATATAAGAGGAATAGCTGTCAAGGATCTCACCAACATGAATATTCCCAGGGTTTCAATTACATGATGGACAGCAAAAGCTCAAAATATGCTCCAACAAAAACAATTCCTCCTCTATAACACAACACAAGAAAAGGCCAACACAATTGCATCAGCCTTTGCACAAATACCATAAAAGGGAAAGTGAGGTCCCCATGGAAGCAATTATTTACTTAGTTTACTAAAGTCTGGGAAGGGGTGACACTGGAAGGTCCCTTTATGTAAAATCAGATATTATGATTGCCCTTAGTCAGGTTAGAAACAAATATAAAGATGGCAGATTCTACAGAATGTTTTTTTGATGACAATAACCGTGAGATAATCATTGTGATTGCAGGGAAGCATGGTGAGTGAGTGCAATCTCAACATCTCTGGAAGAAAAACTACCCAAGAATAACTAAATTCTCAATGGTCACTTAAACCTTTTTCTTGAGCCTTGTTTACATATCGATAATTAGGGCAAATGAAAGTTTATTTAAAAACATTTTAGCAGATATAGAAAAATATCTGTAGTATAGCATTAAGAGTTTCCAGACCTGCAGTAGCATAGAGACTTCCCAGGTCTCCCTTCCCTCTTTATGAGAATGCTGAACTAGGATTGCTTAGTTACCAGTCAGAAGACTTCTCAGAGAATGAAAAAAAAAAAAACATCTCAATCTCTTTGGACCCTGTTCATTGAGGGAAAAAAAAAAAAGGAAGAATCAGCCATTCTAGAATCTGGCAAACCTAAAATGGGACAATGTAAGAGAGGGTGGAATGGTTCCTATCCTTATGGTGAAAAACACACAGTCAAACATTGTCTATGGCACTTTGTCTCTAACCCAGAAGAGTAAAGTGTGTTTCATTTAGGAAGAAGTGGGAGCTAAGAGATAATCCAGTAGAAATAGGATTGATGCCAGGAAAGGTCCAGCTGACTCTCTTCATAGGGTATATGAAGATAATTNAGTAAAGTGTGTTTCATTTAGGAAGAAGTGGGAGCTAAGAGATAATCCAGTAGAAATAGGATTGATGCCAGGAAAGGTCCAGCTGACTCTCTTCATAGGGTATATGAAGATAATTTATCATATCTGATCATTAATCTGGGGTATGTAGGAACCAGATTTTAGTTTCCTATCCCGTGAAATCTCCCTGTAATAACACATGCTGGTTTTCCCTGAGATCCTGAAGAAAAGTTTAAATTTATTGTGGCAAACAGATATTGAACATGTAGGTGAAGCTCACACTCACAAGGGGAGTTTGGGGTTTCTAAAATGAACACCATTTGTGTGGTCTGGCTGTGGAAATGCTTGGCATTTCACAAAGTACATTAACCCTGAAGTGTTTTGCCATCTATCATATGGGTCAGATGCAGCACCATTAGGAATTTGAATGCTTTCTACAGCTACTGGCACTTATGAGCAGCACAGCAGGTTCCTTTCCCACATGAAAGGAATATCCAGTCTCAGCAACAGTGATATGACCTGTGTGATAAAGTGATCTGTTCTTAAGTGATTCCTAAGTAAAACCGGTGCCTCAATCAACGATGAGTGATATTGGACTTTTTTTTATATGTTAAAAGAAATTATGTCAGTTGCTCTTTGTGGTTGTTATTTTTGTGCTGGAGGCAAAATCTCAATATGCAGAAGGGCACAAGCAAGTGTGGTGAATTTTATGCCAGCAACTTAGTCATTGGTAGGTAGTGGACAACTTAAACACATACACTCTATGAGGTTAAGGCCAGGATAGGATAGACAGAAACTCCATTTTCTGATTATCCATGGTGGCACCTTTTCCAAAGAACTTGCAAATGGAGAAAAATTGTAAATATTGAATATTTGCCAAAAGTAAGTAATAAATAACAAAAAACAAGTGTCAAACCCTATTAAAATAATGGGACAAATGAATATAAGTAAGATCTGTGTTTCTTTGAACTGACATGAAATCACTAATGGAAAATTATATGAATTGTAGTAAATACACATGAAGTTTAATCATTCTTCCTTGTAGATGATTTATGAACATATGAACTTTTAAAAATATATTCATGATTCATTAACTCTCATGTGTGCACATAACTGCACATAAAAAATCATGATGACATTCGACCTGATTAAATGTAAAGAAAAACATAGACGGTGTTTGTAGGCCCATATTTCTATACAGTGTGCTAGCCAGGCCCGAAAGCCATAGGCCCCATCTGAGGTGGTCACTTAGGTTTGCAGACAAGCGGTCTCTGCCTAACAAAAGGTCAGGATATTGTTGCTCCTTTCTTTGTAATTTGGAGGGGGCCTTATAGAGATGCTGATTCAAGCCTACTTGACAGCTAGAATGAACAGTAGGCAGGTAGATGCAGATGCAAAAGGCCATTCACCTGGTTACCTCGGAGATGGGTCTAATGTATTTTCCTGCTCAGTTTATGTGTTGGTATAAAAGCTGTTTGGATAATAAACGCAAGGAGATCTTCAGGAAGGAGAAGCCTGAGACGCCCTTCTGTGATGACCATGTAAGCTGTGTTTGATTATTCCTTGTGCCTCCGTACCAGTCTAATTAGGGAAAATAGTTATCTATGTTGGGCCCTACGGGCTCTAACATAATGGTGCCCAATGTGGGGCTGACCACTAAACCCTGAGACAAATGCTGAAAAACAAAAACATCAAGTACAAAATAAAGTGATGCCGACTGCCAAACTCCGTAAAAAGACAAAAAAAGCACAAGACAAAAGAGACCATAAATGCTGACCACGAAATCCTGAGAAAAACAACAACAACAAAAACGAAAAACAAAAAAAACAGAGGGGAACATTAATGCTGATCCTTATACCCCCCCCAAAATAAACAAAAAAGTGACCAGATTTAAAAAACCCACAAAAAAATCGGTGGATACGTGAGTAATGTATGCTTAGATAACAGAACGGGACATTAATATCGAAAATAAAAAATTTTAAATAACTTGGATATATAAAATAAAAAAATCAGTTATATATATTGGTAACTAAGGGAGTGAGAATAGAACAGAAACAATGACAGAGTTATTGAGAATCTGTAAGCATGATAGATGCAGAATTACTACTTTTATTGCTTGCTAAATGAGTAGGAAAGATAAAAGAAAAAATGACTTTTGGCCCAAAAATCATTATGTTACCCCTGAGATTGAGTTGCCACGTGAGCACAATAGCTAGCTAATCCAACTCACCTGCGGGTAAAAGGCAAGCATGAGCAAAAGTAAGTTTAGAGAGCAAAATTAACCTCACACAGTCTGTGGAACAGAGGAGAGGATTCAAAAATTCTCTTAATTTTATGATTTACAAGTTAAAATAAAAAAGATAGTTAAAAATCTGCCCGCCAGAGCTCAGGAAGGCAGTCTAACAGAAGGAGAGAGCATGTGTCCTACCTCCTGCCATGCAGCACAGCTTCAACTGAAAGAAAAATAAAGGTTTAAATTAAGGTAGCCTCTGAGATAAGAAGGTTAAAATGCTTTTCCATTTCACAGTTTTGCTTCTTTGTCAAAAGTCTGCTGTTTGTAGGCAGGTAAATTTGTATCCAAGGTGGATTGACTTCAGTACTGTGGCTCTGTAGTAAAGTTTAAAGTCAGACTGCGATACATTCAGAAGTTCCTTGATTGTACAGGATTTTAGGATTGTTTAGGCTATCCTGAGTTTTTCTATTTTCTCATAAGGTTGAGGACTGGTTTTTCAAAGTCTGTAAAAAATTTTGTTATAAGTTTAATGGGCATTTGCATTAAATCTGTAGATTGCTTTCACTAAAATTGTCGTTTATGCTATGTTGGCGCTGTCTTTACAAGAGAATAGGATATCTTTCCATTTTCTGATTGTTACGGTTTTGACTCTTTAAGAGGCAAGCCACGCCCACTCCTAGTGACCCTGCCCGCCNGGCTGCTCTGAAACATTTTTAAAACTGATGGCTTAAATTTCTTTCTTCAAAGATTTAAAGTTCTTATTATACACGTTTTTCAATTTGTGTAATTAGAGTTTCTCAAAGATATTTTATGATATTTTTGACTATTTCATTTATCAGGTGTGTAAAAGAGATACATTTAGGTTGTTTTCAGATTCTATGTATGATAAAGTAATTCTGCTGTAAACATAGATAAACATATGTCCTTGTGGTATGGTGGAGCATCTTTTACATATAGGCCTAAAAGAGGTATAGCTGAGTTTTAAAGTAGTTTGTTACCTAATTTTCCAAAAATTTGACATACTAGGATCCAAAACAGCTATGCCAGTTTGCATTTCCACCAGCCATGGAGGAGTTTCTCTTAAGCATAAGTTGTGAGCAGTATTTTTAATCTTTGTCATTTTCGCAGGGATAAGATGGAGTCTCAGGGTTGTTCTGGTTTACATTTTTCCAATGGTTAAGGATATTATATTTGAGCATTTTTAAATGTCTTTCAGTCATTTTAAGTTCATCTATTGAGAGTTTTCCATTTACTCCTGTTGCATATACTTTTATTGGATTATTTGTTATTTTGGTGACTAATTTCCTGTGTTCTTTGTATGTTTTTAAAGTGGATGAGTGATTAGTAAGGATATTTTCCCATTCTATAGGCTATTATGTCTTCTTGACTATGACCTTTGCTATACAAAAGCTTCTCAGTTCAAGAGATCTCATTTATTAATTGTTTCTCTCAATGTGTATGCCACTGAGGCTGTGTTAGAGTTGTGCCAGTGCATTCAAGTGTTAATTCTAATTTTTTCTTCTATGAGGTTAAGTATTGTTAATTTTATATTAAAGTCTTAAAAAAAATACAAGGGAATTATATCCTGAGACGCCACACAATGCCTTATATCATGAATTGTTTACACTAAACTTTCTAAATACAGATGTCCATGAGCAATCAGCTGCGGACAGATTGCGGCATAAGGTACAAAAAGCACATTTGCTAAAGCAAGATGGAAGGACCCTTACACTGGAATATGGAAAGGACCCGACCCATCTTAATATGGAGTCGAGGGCATGTCTGTGTTTTCTCACTGGATGAAAATCAAGCCAGATGGCTTCCAGAGCGACTAATTCGGTGCATTCAGCAGAAGGACAAGGGACTTAAGGACAGCTTAGCTGACAGCCGCCCAACAGGAGAAAGGAAATAAGAAGAGCTCCAGGAGGAACCAGTAATCTAGCCCATGGAGAGGAACCAGATCCAGACCTACAGCTGCCAACACGCATCGCATCGCTGCAGGGAGACTTCCGACAAAGAGATCCTGCTGAGATGAGCTGACTGTGGTGTCTGCAGCTGGCTGTGGTGTGAAACCTGTTGCTTTAAGATACAAACTAAACATTTGAGTGTTTTCGGTTTATGGGACACAAAACTCATTTTAAATAAAATATTAAACCTAAAAAATAAAACCTAAGCTTTCCCCTCAGGGAAAGAAAGACTCAATAAAGAAATGACTAAAACCCCTCTTCACTTAACAAGGGGGCAGACTAAGGGTTTTACAGCTGCACAGTGACTGAAAATGGGATTTAATAACAACAAATGGTATTGTACTCTTAACGGTAATGACCTGATATTTACAGCTACATATAAGGTAATGAAAAAAATATGGTAATGACCAGTGGTGCTAAATACATCGGTAATGACCAATATATATATATA
>LOEQ01007562.1:47755-61079 GCA_001685075.1 Bramus lutescens | reverse complement strand
GACTTCCCACAGGGCAGGAAACCCTGACTGCTCTTAGAACTGGAGAGGGAGGGGGAGGGAGAATGGGAGAGTGAGAGGGAAATGGGAGGAGGGGAGGAGGTGGAAATTTTTAATTAATAAATAAAAAAGAAAGTGAAAAAATTTTAAGAAAGAAACAAAATAAAAAACAAAGTAATATGTTCAAAAAGGTATAGATATATTGATGTTCTAAAAATAATAAATTTTAAAAAATACTTAAAAGAGTTTTAAATATAATAAAAATAAGTTTCCTTTTTCAGCATTTATAGATTTAGTGATCTTATAAATAATTTGTTAGCTTCAGAATTAAGAAAAGTTAGAAAGCTACTAAAAAGATTTTTTCCCAAATTTATTGATAGTACATAGGAATGTGACACATTTTATATGTTGCTCTTCTGCTTTGCTTTCAACTATCAGACATATTTTTTGAACTTAGAAAAAAGTGAGAGCTAGCAATTTGGTTGAGTGTATAGGGGAACTGTCTGTCAAACCTGAGGGCCTGAGTTTAATACCTGGGACCCCTAGTGTAGAAGGGGAGAACTGACTTCTGCAAGTTATCCTCTGACCTCCACATAGTCACTGGGACATAAATGCCCACATGTATGTGAACTCTCTCTCTCTCACACACACACACACACACACACATACACACACATACACAACTAAATAAATATTTTAATGAAGTAAATAAATAGTGTTTTGTTTACATAAATTTTAACATCCTTGATGTAGTTTGTTTTATTTTTCTTCTATCTTAAAAGCCTACTTTTCTTATCATTCTAGAAAAGTGTTTTCTAGTAACAACATTCTTAGTATCCATTCATCTGAGAATGTCTTTCTTTCACCTTAATTCCTGTGTGGAGGCTTTGGAGTTTTGTTTTGTTCTGGTACTAGAGACTTAGCCAGGACCTTACACATTTAAGCATAAAGGATGGTTGTTTTGCTATACTTAAAATGCTGGGTCAACACTTTTGACTTTCAGGCTTAGTACATAAACTCAACATGATGGTGGATGCTAATGATTGAGGCAGAGGTGGGAGAATTGAAATTTGAATTCAAGGCCAACCTGGACTACATGGCAAGACTCTCTCAAAAAAGCAGAGAATTAGATGGAGAAAGAGAAAGTGAGAAGGAGGAAAAGAAGGAACAAGTCAGGAGAAAACAAACAAAATGTTGGGCCATTTCTTTCTCCATTCAATAATTTATGATTTAGTCACTGGTATCAATATGTCTTAAGGAAGTTCAAGAATTTTTTTGTTGTATGCGATGGCACATAACTTTTGTCCTAGTACTTGGGAAAAAGAGGCAAGAGGACCTCTATGAGTTCAAGTTCAGGCTGCTCTACCCAATGAGGCTGTCAAAGAAAGATTCTTTCTTTCTTTCTTTCTTTCTTTCTTTCTTTCTTTCTAAAGAAAGAAAAGAGAAAGAATTTTTTTTCTTTTTGTCTTGAGTTTACAGCAGCTTGTTTCACACAGGGTGTGGTGGTTTTAATAAGAATGGCCCACAGACTCATGTATTTCAATGTTTAGTCACTAGGGAGTTTTGTAGAATATTGCTTTAAGGTATGCTACTTTTGTTTATGCTGTGGAACATTTGTTTAATGATGTAAAGATTTGATGCTTTTGTTTATGCTGCATTTGTTTAACTCTGTGAAGCTGTAGTTCTTTGCCTATCTAAAACACATAGCAGTCTAATAAAGAGCTGAATGGCCAGTAGTAAGGCAAGAGAAAGGATAGATGGGACTGGCAGGCAGAAAGAATCAGTAGAAGAAGAAGAAATCTGGGAGAGGTAGAATGGGAAAGGAGCATAGGGGGATGTTAGGGTCAGCCACTCAGTCACCCAGCCAGCCATGGAGTAAGAGTGAAAATAAGATATATAGACATATAAAAGTCCAAAGGCAAAGATAGACTGGATGATTTAAGTTTAAAAAAAAAAAGCTGGCAAGAAATAAGCCAACCTGAGGCTAGGTATTTATAAGTAAGAATAAACCTCCATGTGTGATTTATTTGGGAGCAGGGTAATCGGCCCCCCAAAAGAAGAAAAACAACCGACAACAATTTGACATTCAACATGGGGCAGGTCCTGTATCTTCATGTAGGGCCTGAGAAAGCTGAGGGGAAAGTATATGCTCCTTTAAGTGTTTCTGCCTTCTGGTGAACCCTTGAGCAGCCAGTATGTTACATAGGAACAAAAAATAAGTAAAAATGCCTGTCATTAAGCAGGCATTGGCATTATAAGGCCCTAGAAATGTTTAATGCAGTTCCTGGTCACACACCTCTGACTGAACAGGAAGCTTTAAGCTTAGCTTTCACAACCGATCTGAGAGTGAGCAGACCAGCTGTTTGTTGGAGGAGACTGCTTGTTGGTTCCCAACTTCTCAGCCTTGAAATAATCACACAGAAACTGTATTAATTAAATCACTGCTTGGCCAATTAGCCCTAGCTTCTTATTGGCTAAATATAACATAAATTTAACCCATTTCTATTAATCTGTGTATTGTCATGTAGCTGTGGCTTACTGGCTAAAGTTCTGGTGTCTGTCTCCAGTGGGATTACATAGACTCAGCCACCTTGCTCCCAGCAATCAGCTTAGTTTTCCCTGCCTAGCTAAGTTCTGCCTTACTATAGGCTCAAGCCAGCTTTTTTTTATTCATTAATGGTAATCATAGAACATACAGAGGGGAATCCCACAACACCTGCTAGAGAACACAGAGGAACCAGGTGTAGCTTAACAGTCTAAAGTTTGCTTGTGCAGTCAAAATACTAAAGATACACAGTAAAAGAGGTCAAGACAGAAAAAAAAACAAGTTCTTATATTTTTTTTACAATGCATATAGGCTTAAGAAAGAAAGTAAAAAGGTATGGACAGTAATAGAAAGAGAAAATACTTTAAAAATAATAAAGTCTTTAAAGAGAGAAGTAAAATAATAAAATAGAATAAGCCACATAGAGATGGGAAATACAAAGTGAGTCTGGATCCTATATAGTATTGCATTCATTTTGAAT
This sequence comes from Bramus lutescens, assembly GCA_001685075.1. Taxonomy (NCBI): domain Eukaryota; kingdom Metazoa; phylum Chordata; class Mammalia; order Rodentia; family Cricetidae; genus Bramus; species Bramus lutescens. The sequence goes on along the minus strand of LOEQ01007562.1, from coordinate 58,056 downwards.
TTTATAAATGTTGTTGATCAAACAACAGCTGTTAGAAGACCTGGATTGAAAGAGGGACTGTTGAAATGAGCCAGCATGTATACATAGGAATATTTTAACTTTTAAAAAGTCAAACAAAAAGTATTGGTCAAATGGAAATTAAAAATGCTTAGGAGAAGAGGTTTTGCTTTGATTTCCACAGGAATCAAGAGGCTATGAATCCATTCCAGGTTAATATGGATCTGGTTTGATCAAGGAAGACCTCCTGAAACTTGACAGGTGATATCTGTCAACAAAGGTTATAACTGATCTTCCCAGGACTTGGCCATTATTTCAAATTTTTCAGGGACTTTAAAAACGTTTCAATCACAGACAGCAGGGAGAAATTTTTAGGGAACAACATCCACATTCTCAAGAGTTGGGGTGTGTGGATGGTCTTTAGTTATTTGAATGTTTGTTGTATTTAGTGGAATATAGGCAAATATGATAAAAAGGCAACTATTAACCTCAGATATTTTGCATTGGCATGGATTTTGGATGATACAAATTTAAAGTGAATTTTCTTATAGTTTATATATGTTTCTACTATTGTTTGGTACTTTGTGTTTATGTAGCTCATTTAAAATGCAAGGTATAACTAATAAATGAGATTAGTAGTCAATCTATAATGATTAAACTTTTAATCACATTAGGTCTGCTCTCAAGATTAGGTAAGTATAGTTTCGATAGATGGTTTTCAAACACTTCAAAGACCTACAGAATATGACATTTAAAATGTTTTGTTAAGATAAGTTTTTTCATGATAATGAGACAATGATAGCATCAATTTACTTCAGAGATGATGGGTTTTGAAGAAACTCCTTATGGATTTTTATTTCATTGTGGCAATATTAGCCACTAGGCAAAAAAAAAAAACCCTGCTCTTATCTTTGACTGCTGACAATGTGCTCTGCAGACTGGACATACAGGACACACAGGAAAAAGACTGTTGAACTTTGTCAAAATAAGGCAAGACAGTCCTTCAAAATTCTTGTTTCAAATAAGAGTGTCAGACATTTTGCAGGACACAGAGAAAAGTGACGGATGAACTTTGCCAATACAAGACAGGACAGTTCTTGCTTCACAGTAAAGTCTGCAAGATACTCTAGGCCTGGATGCTGAATATGGATGCCCCAAAGTTGTAGAGGAACTTTGGGTGACTGTCCAGACAGTCAGATGTCTCTGTCATTTCTAGAATTATTAGAAGTTGTTTTGTAATGTGCTTCTTCTTTACTTAACTAATATTTATCCTTCTGGTGCCTTTGATAGAGTTGAAGACTAGATAGTTATAGTTCAGTTTTCTTTAGATATGATAGAAAGTGGGTTAGGTATAAATTTTGGATCTACTAAAGTAGAATAGATTGTGGAGTATTTTCTTTAAATTTACCCAAAACTAATGAACTGGAATTCAGTACATTGTGTATGCAATCTTTATTTGATAATGATTCTTACTGTATGTAGTCTTACTGTATTAAAGTTAAAACTTTTTATTTTCATTTAGAAAAAAGGGGGGATGTTGAGGAATATTATTTTAAAGTGTGTTGTATTTTTTTCATACTTCTTTTATTAGCACCTCAAAGATGTGTTTGATTAAATAAAATTAACCTGTGAACAGGAGATTGAGTCAGCAAGTAGCTGCCAGGAAATGGTAAGGAGAAATCACATGTAGCAAGGGTTTTTAAGATGGGGTGGAGAAAAGGATGCTGGGGATTTTTTTTGGAAGACACCAGCAAAGGGAGAAGGTTAGCTACTTAATATTCAGCCTCTCTGAGAGAGCTGAATTCCATTTTAAACCTTGAGTTGTAAGTTCTTTAGATTTAGATAGTTTCCCTCATTAGCTTTGAAGGAGTTGGTGCCTAAAGGAACAGAATCCCCTCAGGTTGTGGCCCTTGAAGCCAAAGCTGTTGCTTAAGGGGCAGTTGTGGTAGATAATAAAAGACTTATAATCACAAGGGAGTGACACTATTTGAAAGGATTAAAAGGATTAGGAGATGTTTAGGAGGTGTGGCCTTATTAGAGGAAGTGTGTGGGCTTTGAGGTTTCAAAAGCCCACACAAGGTCTAGAGTATCTCTCTCTGTCTCTCTGTCTCTCTCTCTCTCCCTCCCTCCCTCCCTCCCTTCCTCTCTCTCTTGCTCTGCTCCCAATTACTGCTCTGGCTCCTGTTTGCACCATGATACTCACTGTGGATAATGGACTGACCTCTGAAACTGTAAGCAAGCTCCCAGTTAAATACTTTCTTTGAAAATAGTTGGCCTGGTCATGGTGTCTCTTCACAGCAGTAGAGCAATGACCAAGACACTGGGGTATGAGTTTCTTTGAGCTTTTCTTTTTGGGTTCATTCAGTTTCTGTCTTGATTCTGGATATTTATCCATCCTCTCAAGTTGAGAATGTTTTGACCATTATTTCCTCAAATCTTCTTCTGTACCTCACACTTTCTCTTTTTTTTCTCTACAACAGTGACCATGCAACATGAGACCCTTGGTGTTGTTCCACAGACTCCATCAGCTTTGTTATAGTTACTTCTTAGCTACTGTCCAGAAATGATTATTCTAATGAACCTTATATCTGGTGTCTTCATTCCTTCAACTGTACTGGATTCTATTTTCTATGTTGTTTCTTTTGAGTTCATCTTTGCAGCACCTGTCATTGTGTAGACATTTCACCATCTCATTCTGTTCTAAGACACTTTGCTGACCACTTAAAACATTTTTATATTAGCTATTTAACAGTCTTGTCAGGTGATTTCAATATCTGGGTTGTCTTAGCATTAACATTAGTTGATTTTGTTTGTTGTGTTTTATCCTATAATTTGATGCTTTCCTAGTTCTTTGTAATGACAAATATTTTCATATTATAAACACAGAGATTTAAGTACTAACCCATGATAACCTGGGTCTAGTCTAACTCCTAGGAGAGTGTGTTTTCTTTTCTCTGTCAAATGAACCCAGGGTTCAAGTTTAGACTTGTGTTTGTATTGTGGTTTCAGTGATGATTCTGCTTTCAAAATCACATGTATTCCACCCAGTGGACATCCTGACATGGATTTAGCCCAACTGACGAGGTCTGTTACTTCGAATCAGATTTACTCATGTGCACCTCAGATCTGAGCCAGCAATTCATAAACCATTCTCTTTGACTGTGTTATCAAAATTCCTCTTTCAATGACCTTCGTATTTTTCACCTCCCTGGGACCATATTTTTCATTCAAGTGAGAAAGCTGGGGTTGTAATTAGCTCTCTCTGACACATTTCCTGCAACTGTGCAGGACTAAGTCATGACAGAATAGATTGAGAAAGGAAAAGAGCCCTCCCCCGTCTCCTACCAGGATCTTTCTTTTATCTCTTGTTAACTCAGATGAGTTTCTACACAACTGATGGAAGATGTCTTTACATAACATCTGTGCTCAGTAATTCTGTTCCAATCCCAGACAAGACTATTATGATAAATAGTAAACCTAGCCTGGGTTAAAACAAACAAACATGTTTTAACTTATTCATATGACCTATATACAGAAGGGGTACAGGAGTGATTAACAGGTATTAAGTTATAGTTATGTAGGTGTGAGGAGTCCTGGTATGCTATCCTACACAGCAGGGTGGTTATAGGATACAGATATATCATAGAGTCCCAAAGCTAGAAAAAAATTTAATTCTTTCCCTATAAAAAAGTGATAAATCCTCAAAGATTAGTGTGTTTGTGTGTATTCAACATTACACAGTGTCTACATTGTATATTGAAGCTGTGTATTGAAACTTTATGATGTTGGAATATAATGTAACACCCCTTTTTCCATGTACTTTTCAAGATTTATGTATCTGTTATAAGTAATTTAAATTAAATTTAACTAGTAGTTACTGGATCATTAGAAAAGGGAAATGACACAAATTGATTTATATATTAAAAATAGTCATTCTGGCCACTTACAGGTAAGGGTTGAAGCAGGGGATTAAGTATGGCTATTGTCTGAGTCAGACCAGGCTGCGAGAACGGATTTGGTTAGAAGGGAATACATGAGGACACATGCTTGCTTCTCTACTTGCCCCTTTCCCCAAGCTAATCTTCATTCAGTGTTTCAGGGAACCCACATGGGTGTTCTGAGAGTGATTGAATGATCATGAGGATTGGGCTGTAGTCATTTTTCTATTTGACTAGGCTGAACTACATTTTCCACAATTCTATTTCACATAAGTTTTGACATGAGTGGCTCAGAAAAGAGTCTTGTAAAAGATTAGGAAGGCAGAATATATATTTATATATCTGTCTGTAAATAGAGGCAGCAAATAGATGATAACTATTAGAAGGATCGATCTCTGAATGTGTGTATGTGGTGTGTCTCTGTGTATGTGGTGTGTCTGTGATGTGTGGTGTATGTGTGTATGTGATGTGGTGTGTGTGTATGTGATATGTGTTGTATGTGTGGTGTGGTGTGTGTGTGGTATATATGTGGTGTGTGGTATGTGTATGTGGTGTGTGTGGTGTGGTGTGGTGTGGTGTGTGTGTGTGGTGTTGTGGTGTGGTGTGGTGTGTATGTGTGCATGTGTGTGTGTGTGTGTGTTCTCTGCCTAACTAACTGGTCATTAGACTTTGTGATCCAGCACCATCCGGCTCATAAACACTGCTTTATCTAGTTCCCACAATCATCATTTCAGGCCCAATCACCACAACAAACCCTACAAATGCTAGTAGATTTCATCGAGATTTTTCTTCTCTAGTGAATGTTGATACAGTGTATTTCTATATGAAAACAACAGATTTTTTCAAAACATGTTCAATGTAGGTTACAACGTAAAGGGAAGGTAGTGGGTACAGCATGAGCACCAATTTGGAAAGGCAGAAAATGGGTCTGCAAGGAGAAAAAGCACATCAGAGAGCGGAAAATGAGAAAAGTAAGCAGAATTGGAAGAACAATAGAACCCACCAAGAAATTGAAAGGGAGCATTCAGTGAGGTACAGAACAGGGTATCCAACTGTGCTAAGGGCTTCTAAGGAGGAGTTAGAAAGCGGGAAGAGACTAGTTAAATAGTAAATGTTTTATTTAAACTGATGGAACATAAGGGACTAGAGAGGTGGCTCAGCAGATAAGAACCTTTGCTGCTCTTGTACCCTAATGGCAGCTCACAACCATCTGTAACTCAGGTTTCCGAGGATTCAATGTCCTCCTTTGACCTCCTCTGGAACCAAACACACATGTGCTGTGCATATATGCTTGCAAGCAAAACGCTCATACACATACGATAAAAATAAATGGTTGTTTTAAAAAGATAAACTGGAGGAGTAAGTTTTAGTGACCTATTGCACTGAATAGTGACCTCAGCTAGTATGTGGTACTTTACAGAACTGATAAAGTATATTTTTACTTTCATAACCATCAACACTCCTGCCAATACATGAGGCCATATCAACTAGTCTAGACTCATTTACTAGAGTCATTTAGAAAGAGGAAACGTCAGCGGAGCTTGGTCTCTGGGCAAGACTGTGGGACATTTTCTTGATTGACTGATGATTGATATGGGACGGCCTAGCTCACTGTGGGCAGTGCCGCCCCAAATGGTGATCCTGGATGCTATAAGAAAGCAGTCTGAGTAAGCCATAAGTAACCCAGTAAACACCATTCTTCCATAGTCTCTGCTTTGGTCCCTGCATCCATGTTCTTGCTCTGACCTCTCTTCATGCTGAACTATAACGGTAAATTGAAATAAACCCTTTCCTGTCTAAGTTGCTTTTGGTCATGGTGCTTTATCACAGCAATAGAAATACAAACTAAGACAACTAGCTTGACAGTCTTTGTATAATATCTGGATAAATCAAAACATCCCATTAAATTGGACATGTTGGCACACACCTACAATACAGGAGCATCATGAGTTTTGCCCTATAGCAAGATATTACCATCAATCACTTAATTTACCAATTAATGAAAAAATATTTCTTAAAACACAGGTTAATGTTTGAAACATAGCACTGGTTTTAAGAATAGAGATGCCATTTTGAGGGCTATTTGACTTTGATGAGGGAGATAAAAGCCTGACAAGGCAGACTGATGAAAGCATAGGAATAAATAAGCAGAAACTCATACCACTGTCAATTTTTTAATATAGAAATCTTATTGTCAGAAAGAGAAGAACAGAAATATGGGAGACCTGGGATAAATAGTAGCTTTCATAAGATGGTACTATATAATACAGCACATATTTGGATACGTATACAAATCTATATAGATTTGTGTGAATGACCAAATAAATCAATAAAAATTGAGGATTTACAGCAAAATGCCCTTGAGGAAGAGAAAAAGAAAGCAGACCCAGGCTATAAGAAGCAAGGTTGGCTTGTATTAAAAATAAGCTGTTAGTCTTTAAGTAAAAGGAAGATGGCGTGTAGGCTGCGACATGGGTGTGCTTGTAGATGATCTAATAGCAGCCTATAGATGCTCTTTGTGTGCATTTCTATTTTCTCAGCAAAATTAAAATCAAGATTGTAAGTCAATAATGTAGTTTTGGAAAGAAGAGTTGGAAATTTGATGGGAGAAGAGAAATAAAATGTTTATCTAGGAGAAGAGAAGTTTAAGTGAACTAGAAAAAAATGCAGTGACATCCTGGAAAAGCCTTGAGCTTGGTAAACATTGAAGGACAATCTGCAGTTAATATTAGTAGGTGTTCTGTGTGAGAGAGGACCAGGGCAGAACTCTCACAGGCACAGTCAGACATGGAAATAAGAAAACACGAAGAGCTAGAGCTGAGCATATTCAATTATTCCAAAATGCACTGGTTAGACAGACCAGGGCTCCTCCATGTAAAAAGGCAGGGAGACACTAGTAGCAGCCCATTTCTTCTCGAGAGAAAGAGAAATCTTCCTTCCTTCTAAGACAGCATGAAGAACTGCCATGGAGGAGAGGAGGACAGTGTCTGAGTAAGACACACAAACCACACAATGTAACACAGTACCTCACACACAACCCACACAACATAACACAGAATCACGCACACATACAAGCCACACAACGTAACACAGAACTTCACACATACGAGCCACACAATATAACAGAGGAACCCCCCCCCACACACAAGCCACACAATGTAACACATGACACCACACACACAAGCCACACAATGTAACACAGGACAACCACACCCACACACCCACAAGTAACACAGTGTAACACAGCACCACACACACATACAATGTAACACAGGACTCCCACATACACAAAAACCATACAATGTAACACTGGACACCACCCACACAAGCCATGCAAAGTTACCCAGGACCCCATATATACACACAAGCCACACAGTGTAACACAGGACCCCCCCACACACACACAAGCCACACAATGTAATACAGGACCACACAAACACAAGCCATACAATGTAACACAGGACCCCATGCAGCCATTTTTCTTAACTTTTAGAGAAACTCTTCAGTTCTGTACACATATTCAACAATGTCTAATGGGATGCATTTTATTTACTATAATGGAAAAATGACACCTTCCCACATAAATCTACAACACAGAAATTTTGGGCTCTTAAGGCATTTTGTAAATACATTTATAAATTTCTGGAGGTTTTTTAATAAATTATTCATTAGAACAGTCATTAAAAATCAAAATCAGTTGAGTTCTCCTACAGAAATCTCATAAGTCTGATATAACAGTAAAATTTCAAATCAGACTTTCATTTTTAAATGTAATATATAATCAAGAATGTACTGCAAAGAGAGCCTCTCCTGGGGGCCTGGTCTTGACTTGCCCTGTAGTCAGACTGAAGAATATCTTAAATGTCACCATAGAACCTTCATCCAGCAACTGATGGAAACAGAGGCAGATACCTGCATTGGAGCACTGGACTGAGCTTCTAAAGTCCAGCTGAAGAGTAGAAGGAATAGGAATATGAGCAAAGAGGTCAAGACCATGATGGGTACACCCACTGAAATAGTCTACCTGAGCTAATGGGAACTCAGCAACTCCAGCAGGACTGGGAAGGAACAAGCATGGGACCAAACTAGTCCATCTGAATGTGGTTGACAGTTGCATGGCTGGGACAGACTGAGGAGCCACTGGCAGTGGCACCAGGATTTATCCATACTGCTTGTACTGGCTTTTTTGGGATCCTATTCTCTTTGGATGAATACCTTGCTCAGTCTAGATATAGTAGGGAGAGCCTCGAACCTTCCACGAAGCAATGTGCCTTAACCACTCTGAAGATTAGATGGGGGTGGATTGGGAGGGTGTGTGGAGGGAATGGGAGGAGGGGAGGGAGTAGGAACTTGGATTGGTATTTTTTAAAAATCTAATAAATTAAAAAAAAACTAAAACTAAATGAATAAAAAGCCTTTCCAATAGCGCTTCATTTCACCTATGCCAGGCTTCCACTAAACATCGTCAGATCTTGGAAATTCCCATCATACCTTGAAAATTACCTGCAACTTTTTAAAGCAAGTTAAAACTTTTGATAGAAAGTCTAAAGCCAAAAATAAAGCAAAAATGGTACAAATGAAATACAAATATCAATTTTTCTTTTTTTAAGATTTATTTACTTATTATGTATACAACATTCTGATTCCATGTACGCCCGCATGCCAGGAGAGGACACCAGATCTCATTACAGGTGGTTGTGAGCCACCATGTGGTTGCTGGTAATTGAACTCAGGACCCCTGGAAGAGCACTGAGTGCTCTTAACCACTGAGCCATCTCTCCAGCCCCAATTTTTCTTATTGCAGTCATCCAAATGAAAAACAATTCATTGTGAAGGAGTTGGTGAAAATACTCCAATATTACTGAAAAATCCTTTCCTGTCATAATGGTGTGCAGGAAAGGAGGAGCAGAACTTTATGATGAGATCAGCAGGACTTGTTGGGATTTAAGTCGAGTGTCTGTTACCTACTGTTACTAACCATCTTGATACCCAGTTATCTAGGACATTTCCAGAATCATTTCTTCTCTTTACTTATTCCTGGACTACTAGGTTTGGAAAGACATAATTTTATTTCCCATATGGACTTTACAAGAGGAATCTCTACAGTGAAATATAAAAAAAGATCAACTGAAAGATTTCACAGCAATGATGATTTTTTAAAACTCCTTAGGAGTTACCTTATTCAAACCATTAACAGTGGGCTTTTCCCTACGGCCCCGACAGTGTCCTGATTTCGGTCTTCATGTCAGCCTCCCTCCTCCAAATGATGCTGCCGCCTACAGCTATAACTGACAGAAATGAGTCTGTGATTAAATGTCTCTAAATTAAAAATGTCCCGACTGGGCTGGAGAGATGGTTCAGTCATTAAGGGCTAGATTCACAACAAAAAATACTAAAATGTCCTAAACAATCCATGAATCCACATGTTTGTATGATTGAAAAGTACAACCTTATTAGGAAAAATACCTACAGAAAAATGGCTACAAAAAAAGGACACTAATGACTTCATAGATAAACTTCTGTTAGGTCAAATCATGAGGTCCCCAGTGGCTTTGTAATAGTCAAGTAACACCAAGATGTCAGGGACACAACACTGTATGTAGAAGGGATGAGAGGTTTAAAAAGAAGATAGGATAAAGTTTGAGGTTAGCCCAGAATCTGTAAGTATGGAGATAGCCTTGGCTTCTGAAGAGCCTGTCTTCTGATAAAATTGTCTCTAAGACCTCCAGATAACAAAAGGACAAATATTTACCAACCAAAGGTAATCAAGTTGTTCAAACATACTTAACAATTGAAAACATTGGGAAACTACATCAAACATGATATGCAATATGATAATTTTTAAAGAATTAATGATATTTTTAGTTTTGAAACTAGCATTGCCTCTAATGTTGGAGAAATTTTGAGATTTTAAAAGAGATGCCCATGTGGGAAGGATTAAACTTTAATATAAATGCAATAGAATTGCAAATTTCTATGTCAGAATTTTCATTTATACATCAGAATAGTTGTATATATTCAAGTATGACCTAATATATGTATAATGACCAGAAAATTTTCTTTTTAATGTATAGCTGTCCTCAACCACAATTAGAATCATTGAAGGTGTGTGTGTGTGTGTGTGTGTGTGTGTGTGTGTGTAACAGGGGTGGATGAGAACAAGAGAGCCATACTTCACTGTAGGTTTCCTGTCTTAGAATGAAATGGGGGACTAAGGGGAAGAGTGAGCTCCACTGTACTTTTAGAAGTTCCCTGGGTCTCCTGCGCCAATATGTTCAAGTGTACTTCCCATTTTCTCTTCTGTGAGGTTCAGTATGGCTGGCTTTATGTTGAGGTCTTTGATCCATTTGGACTTGAGTTTTGTGT
>LOEQ01007562.1:26463-46483 GCA_001685075.1 Bramus lutescens | reverse complement strand
GGATGGAGCCAGAAAACATTATTTTGAGTGAGGAATCCCAGATACAGAAAGACAATTACCACATGTACTCACACATAGGTGGTTTTTAAACATGGAAAGCAAAGAAAACCAGCCTACAAACCACAATCCAAAAGAACCTAGACAACAATGAGGACACTAAGAGAGACATACATAAATCTAATATACATGGGAAGTAGAAAAATACAAGATCTCCTGAGTAAATTGGGAACATGGGGACCATGGGGGAGGGTTGAAGGTGGGAGGGGAGAGGGAGGGTGAGGAGCAGAGAAAAATGTAGAGCTCAATAAAAATAAAAAAGAATTAATAATCAGATCTGGCACCCTCTTTACCCATTTGACTCACACAGTATTAGAAGTGGATGTATTAAAGTTGGCCATGGTGGCACATGCCTTTAATCCAGTACCAGAGGCATATCTCCACGTTTAAGGCCAACCTGGTCTACAGAGTGAGTTCCAGCATAGCCAAGGCTATACAAAGAAACCATGTCTCAGAAAAATAAAAATGGGTGTGTGTAGAGAAGTCTGGATGATGAGGAACTGGGCAGCCACCATGCACCGTAAAGGACAGCTTCATGTTTAAGCCACCAAACCACAGACAGAGGATCCCAGACGGCACCAGAGTTCCTGTGTTGCAGACCTGGATGGCCTGCCTAGACTTCAAAGTAAGATAGACCATCTCTCCACTGTACTGAAATCATAGCTATTCTTTAGCTGTCTCACTCAACAACCAAGCATAATTCTCAAAAATTTCAAGTCCTGAGTGGGAAATCTTAATAAAGGAATACTTGTTTAAAAAGTGGTGTTCCCAATACATATGGTCACTGCTTTCCCCAGGAGATAAATACTTTCTGGTATTAGACGAAATGTTCCTTCAGGGAGGATAAATTTCAATGTACTTGCACACCAATATCTTCACTCTACTTACTAGAGATTTTCACTTCTAACTTTGGAACCTAGGGACATGTTCCATACTTAGCCCTCAAAGTGACTCAAAATTCACCAGATTCTGTAAATGGAGACAAGTATTTAATTCAGTGTGAAAATATTACTTGTCTACTGTAGAAGTTTCCAAATCATTGTATTTGGTGTTTAGATCTTAAAATAATAAAAATTCTCCCTTTTTCTGCTCAGCATGTGGACAGCATCATCCTTCTTTTGTGATTTATTTTACTTCAACGTGTGTGTATCTGTCTACATGCACAACATGGCAGAAGCTAGCAGAAGGTATGAAATCTCTTGCAGCTCTGGAGTCACAGTTGTGAGCTGTCTGATGCCGGTGCTCTATTAGAACCCAGGTTCTCTGCAAAGGCAGCAAACCTTCTCAACTTTTGAGCCGTCTCTCTGGCCTCTCGGGTTGTTACTTCCATCTTTTAATTCATTTTATAATTCCTCATTTCGGTTAAGTATGATTCCAAATCACTGATTTTGTCTGTGGATTCTAATTCGTTTCTATTTGAAATTCTTTTTCCCTCATACTGTCCTTAGTGTGCAATTTACAAATTTGCCACTGGGTGGCACCAAATTTTACCTTTTTGTTTTTCCTTTGAACTTTGTACGCAGTGGTAAAGTAAATATTTAAGTTGAAGCTGGTAAAGAAGTAAATACTTTAATCGGGTAAAGCTGTACCCTAATCCCTACTTCAATGTCAAAAACCAATACTTGCGCCATGCTTTGTAACTGAAGAAACAGCTGACGTGTATAAGTGATTATTGCAGTTCAAAAGGGCTCACTTAAGTTGTGTGTGACATTAATAAATACTTAAACCTGAAATTCGATTAATCCAAAGGAAACTGTTTAAATATGTTAAGTCACAACAAACACTAAGAAGCTCATGGCGCAGATACAAAACGTAATGCGGCTAGGTTCTGATTACACGCATTTTGTTTGGAGAATATCTAAAGCTTTTGAAAACCACCTGCTTCCTGGGATGGTCTGCTCAGGGTGTTCACACTGACGATCTGAGTCCTTGATGGTTTTTGCAGGCTTTCCCAGGTCTATGAAGCTATCTTTTGATCTTCATATCAAAGGTAGTAAACATCTATGATGCAGTTGTTTGGGGCTCAGACTTCCTCTTTTCTCTTCCCTCTGATGGCAATTTACGCATTCAATCCAAAATTGTATTTTATAAACTGGCTGTTTGTGGATCACTCATACACTAGACAAGTAAGTGCATAGGAGACAGAAGGACATGAGAAACATATGGGCAAGAGAAGAGAGCTTGTTAGACAGCTACCCTGCCTATTGCACGGACCAAAGATATTTGGAATTATCTTTGATACTTCTGTTTTACTAACGCCGAGGATTTGTCAGACATCATTGGCTTTACCTTGAGCAGAAAAGAAGTCTCAGGTCACTTGCTTTCCATTTCCTGCTGTAACTCTGCATAAGCCTCCGTCATTTCTTCAATGGCCTAGTAACTACTCTTGCTGCTTCCATATTGTTGCCTTCAGTCTACTCTCAGCAGAGTTGAACAGCAATCTCATTAAGTGTGGTACATCACTGCTATTAGATGGCCTCCATTACTGGGAAAACTTGTAACATTTTAACTTAAATCTATATAGTTCCTTACTGCAAAATGTATCCATGCCGATAATATCGAATTTTTTTCCTGTCGAAAATGGGTACATTAGTAGGATTCCTAACCAACTCCTCTTTATAGTAACAACTGTACTGAGAGCTATGTTGTGAACATGCCATTTCCATGGATGCCTTCACAGAATCATAGTCTTCTGCAGCTTATTTATTGGCTAAACCTCTACCTTTGAGCATTTCTCTGTGTCACTACACAAAAGCTTTACCTCACTTTCAAAATGAGCCTCAAGTCAGCGGTCCTCTGGACAATTCTATAAATACCCAAGATAAGCGCATAGCATTTGCTTGAGAAATTTTAAAAATAATGCTGCAGTGATCATCACTATATGTTTGCCTGCATGTGGGTATATGTAGATAGTTGAAGTTCTTGAGGTAGAATTCCTAGACACTACAGGATGTATGAGGCATGCATTGGTTGTCCGTCTTGGGTTTTCTAGTGGTCTTGTCTGTGCTCTACTGTCATGTGAGAAACACCATTGTGCCCCAGTTCTCCTTAGACGCCACAGCTAAGTGCTTTGACGTCATCTAAGTTTCCCCTGGTCACAGCAGAGATAATCAGAATTTTATAAATCAGGCAAATTTATCTCCAAAGCTATGGCAACCTGACAGGTTTCCCATACATAATGAGCACATGACAGTCAAACTGAAGGCCATGTGACTCCAAACACTGCAATAATTATCCCGCGCTACTCGCGCTACTGGTTCTCATGTATGTAAATTATGTAAGCATAAATTTATTTCTGTTGAGGACTGTGTGACAATGAAAGCTAATGGACTTTTGTGTGGCTCTGGATCTCGATTCTGGTTGGAGAGCTGATTTAGATAATACTGACATTATTATTTATCTTCCTAAGGAAAATACTGAGCCTCTCGCAGCTTGCAAGATAAACGTGAGGTCATGATTAATTCTAAATGCCTTCTTGTCGTCACGGAGAAGCCAGAGTCCACCACAGCTTACCCTTCTCTATACTCTTCACGTCTTATTCCCTTCCCTTGCACCTCAATCGCAGCCTGACAATTTCATCTCTAGATTTGGAAGTTTTATTGGCTGGTCTCTCAGGCAAAAAAAAAAAATGTAATTCATTCTTTTCCTTTACTCTTGAGGATAACTTTATTGAGTTTCAGAAAAAAAAATAGACCAGAGGGCAGGCAATCTGTAAGTCTCCACAACCACCCAGGGAAGGCAAATGGAGGAGAAAAGGAAAAGAGCTGTGCCATTTGAGTTGCCAGCGTGGAGGTCCACCACGTAGTGACTGGCAGCCACGTGATAAGGAGGCAAGCTTCAGAGAAAGGGTAAGGAAACCCAAGTTATCAGGAAAATATTTAGGTTCTGGCCACCATCTAAAAAAAAAAGAGACAGAAAGGAGCTGTGTTCAGGCAGGTGGGCCCATCTAGCTGAAGCTCAGGATGGCTCGGCTTCTTTTCCTAATGCATGCTCATGTTTATCTTAAGCACAGTTTTAAGTGCTTAATATTATCCTGTTGATGTAAAGATGTAATGACTCAAGTGAGGTGAAAATGCGGCCCTGAGCTGTCTTCCAGCTGTATGGGGGAACTATGCTGGGCAGGCAGAGATTCTCCGTGCCCAGCGGCTTTCTCAGGGACAAGATGGAAAACACTGGATAGTAAAAGGGAGTCTTTGTAAGAAAACCAGCTCTCTTGCTCAATCTCTGTTTCAGTCTCATCTCTGCATGTTCTTCAAGGAAATGGATTTAAAGTATTCAGGAAACAAGCTGGAACAGCTCAGCTGCCTGCAGATCTCACTGCCACAGGGAATCTTAGAGTTGAAGAGAAAAGTATCTTTAGTCTTTTAGGGCGTTCTTTATTCTTTTCCCAGGGTACAATGAAAGAAGTGGTTTCATCATGGCATCACCATGCAGATATTGTTTTCACTTGTTCCCTTCCTCTTTCCCTCCCCATCTGGCTTTCTCTTTGCCCAGTTAGTCCCCTTTCTGCTTAATTGGTATAAGTATTCCATTAGCCTCTATTTCCTACCTCTCTGAGGATTCCTTCCTCCTCTATCGTGGTCTCTTTTATAGTTTCGTGACCCAAATTTGTACAAATGAACATACACACACATACACCAGATTCATGACATGAATCATAAATGCCTACCTCTGGGTGAACCCCAATCCTACAGAAGAACTGAAAAGGGAGAACTTAAATATCCACAAACAAGAAGAGAAGGATATCTTATATTCTATAATATCTATTTTTATCAGATCACACAATTATCAAAAATTGGAACATCTAATAATTAGTTGCATTTTCCAAATATACCTCAAAGCAGTGCTATATATGAAGGTTTATAAACAAATTTGTATTTACAAATTTTCTAACTACTTGTACTGTGGGACAATGATCTTGCACCCAGTAGCCAGGCAGGAAGAATGGGCAAGGTGACCAGGCAGGAAGTAGAGGCAGAGCAATGAGAACAGGAGAATTCTGGGAAGAGGAAAGACTCAGTCTACAATGGTAACCAAGACACAGAGAAAGTTAGCCGTAGAGGAGAATGCCTCACTGATAAAAGGTACCAAGCTATATGGCTAACGTAGACAAGAATAACGGGCTAATTTAAGCTGTAAATTAATAAGAAAGCCTGAGCTACTAGCCAACTAGTTTATAATTAATGTAGACTTCTGTGTGCTTCTTTGGGACTGAACGACTACAGGACCAGGCAGGACAGAAATCTCTGTCAACGTACCTGGAAGTAATGTGTTCTGTAAGTGATCATTATCTAGATCAAAAGATATGCTTCTCTCGCTTATTAAATCACTTCTTTAAAATCCACTAGCAAAGCCCGGAATTGTGGCACATGCTTTTAATCTGATCTATGTGAGTTTGAGGCGAGCCTGTGGTATACTGAGTTCCAGAACAGTCAGGGCTATGAAGAGAGACCTTGCCCTCCCCGCAAAACATAATAACTAACATCCAACAAATAAAAGATAAAAATAAGATACATGTGTAGTATTTTATGTGGATTATTTCATGTAATAATTAGTTTAACTTAGCAGGCAAATGACATGTCTTTCTTAGAATACAGAAACCAATTGAAGAAGCTTAATTTCTCAAAGCCTCATATTACATGATGACTATGTACAAGTTCTTGAAAAATCCTTTTTACTTGACAACATTTGATGGCACAGATGTTTTGGGACAGAAATGTGTGTTGAAACCCCAATGGAAACACCTTCAGGAAAGGCATGTACTCACCCCTTCATGGGACAATCCACCAACTTACAACATGTTCCTAATACCTTCCTAATAGTCAGAGGCTCTTCAGTGAGGGTCTTACACAGGAACATGCTGAACTTGGGGAGAGGGGATGCTCGTTATACTTAGCAACGTTAAACCAATGTTTTCTCCACGTTACAATATTTACATGGTTTTAATATTTACATCTAAATTCCATAATCTTGGCCATATGGTCAGAAAGAAACTAAAAGGAAGACAGAATAAAATATAGTCAAAAACCAAGTGGAAGTACATAACAACATGGCATTCTGATCAATAGGTAAGGGCTAACTGTTCATGAGTAGTTAGTTACCTCGGTAACTGGACATTTAGAAGGCAGGGGAAATAGTAAATTAGAATCTGTCTCACCAGATACAGAAACATATATTCCAAAAGAAATAGATACTAGGAGAAAATATCAAAAGATTTTTAATGACTTGAGTATGGGAAAATCTTTGCAAGTATGTCATGAAAGTCATATATATTTATATTATATATATTTTTAATATATATATGCAAACTGAAATACTTGGCCTTTCACAGACTATGGCACACAGAGTGCTTGTAAAAGTGGTTTAATCAAATAAGCATGGATGTACTGATGCCCATTTCCTGGTTTCCACTGTGTGCTACAGCTGCACTTGGTGGTACTATTGATGGGATCCAGGTCAAGGACAGGTCCTTTACTGCAGCGCCTCCTTATCTATTTTAGATGGGACAACTTTTTTTCCTATCTATAATAACTTCTCCCCAAAGATTAAACAATAAAAATGAATGTATACATGAATAAAGCAACAAAAATGTGTGCTTAATTGTGGGAAGCAATACATTTGTGGATATGTATAAATAACAAGAGATAAGAAATTAGCCAACATCACCAACAGCCCAGGCTCTGTGATCTAAAGAACTGGGTCAAAGATCTAGTTCCTCGTCTAGTTTCTCATCTGCAAAATGGAGTTCAAGATACCTACCTGTGCCATAATGAGGATGGAATGAACTAATCTCAGTAAAGCGCTAAAATTTGTGCCTAGGAGAGAGTCATTACTGTTTCCAAGGTGGGACATCATGGTGCATGCCTATAAATTACAGAGCTTGAGAAGATGAGCCAGGGAAATCTTGAACTCAAGGGTAGCCTGGGCTATACAGTGAGCATCTGGGTCAAAAAAATTATGCTACATATACATATACATATATCTTCAGACACACTGAGGTTATACCGTCAGTGTAAAGAACTTAACTTTGGATGTTTGTCCTGGTGTAAACGTGGTAAAAGTATTCTTTTTTAAAGTCATGACAGCTTTTTTCAACTTCAGTTTTGTTCCAGGAAATAATTTATTAAATATTTCTTAGGAAACCATCAGCACTTTAATTTGCTTCACTCGCTGGTTCTCAGCATGCAGGAAAATGTATTATAGCACTGACTACTTAGTCTTGGAATTTTGTTCACACTGTTCTCAGGAAGGGTTGCCAAGGAGAACAGGTGAAAATCAGAAGCGCAGGTCTTTTCCATTCAGATCTCACCGCTAGCTCCATCTTTGATGGCTGGTCGCATTAAAGACTAAAGTGAGTCGTTATAACGTGACCTTTAAATCGCACAATCTTTTTATTTTTTAAAAAAGCATTATTTACTCAAATGGCAGCAGGTAGCACAGAACCCACTGCTCCTTGTAGCATTTTTTAATACAGGCAGTTTTCTATCACAGAGAGAGGAAAAACCATGAATGGACCCGATATTAGAATGACCAATGACCCTGCATGGGCGTGACTGCAACAGAAAACTAGTTAAAGAACAAAATCACAACTACTAAATGTCCCCCTCCAGGTTTATCATGGCGAGAGGGTTTTCTGGAAGTGCAGTTCTCAGAATCAAGACCTGAGCACTGAGATTAGATGGTGGTGATCCATCCAGAAAAGAAAGAAGAAAGAAAGAAAGAAAGAAAGAAAGAAAGAAAGAAAGAAAGAAAGAAAGAAAGAAAAGAAAAGAAAAATGAAAGAACCAAACGTAAGAAAATGTGTGAAGGCTCAAAATTCTTCAAGCAAGTCAATTGGTCAAACTGTGTTACCACCACCTCAGCAGCCTGTCATTAGAATGTACATTTTTAACCCTTAAGCTTGGAAATAAAGAAATAACATGAAAAAGAAATAAAATCCAAATAATGCACCCTAGTTCATTGTGAGGCAGAACCGTAAAGGCTTTTTTGAGGAACGCTGGGGAACGCGGGGAAATAAAACAATGATTCTATGATGAATAAAAAGGCCACCTGCCCTGTGCCTGACAACAAGATCAGCAGTGGAGAGAGCAGCTCTTTTCCAACGAAACAGAAACTAGTGCTGTCCACCCTCTGTTAGCAATCAGCTTAACCTCCCCACTTTTGAGATTTGCTACATCAGATGTATAAAAAACGGGAAAACCCCAAAGAAAATGCCGTTGGTTCCAATCTGAACCATACACACTCATCAGCATGTCATGGGTTTTATTCAAGTTCCACATCTAGATGGGAGTAGTAGTAGCCTATGAGCTAAGGCCTGCCTGAGTTATTATACAGTGGGACTTCGTCTCAAAAAACAGTAAGAATGGAGAGGGCTTATTTAGAGTTGGCCCACCTCAGTCACTTGCTCAACCAAAATGGGAATGGACATGATTTATGCAGAAAAGGAAACAAACAAACAAAAAAAAACACTCAGATACCCAAGAAAAACCAGATCCTTCTGGTTTAACCAGAGAGCAAAGTGGAGCTCAGAGGACATAAGGAGAGCAAGATAGGAGGAGACCTCTGAGCAACAATTTCAGCTGGGGTGGAAAGTCAATGGCAGGTTCAGAGTGCATCTCCTTTTCTGATTGGATTGTCTGCTGAGAGCATCCGTTTGTGAGCTGAGCATACTTATCCTCACACACACCGTTGCCCATGCAACATCAGCGATACTGCTCACATTCTGCAAGGCTAATCAGCTCTTGTTGTCTTCTGCTTAAATTCTCTGAGCTCCCCCAATGCACGACTGCTGGAAGTGGAGCCTACAGACTGAAAACACCACGCATTTGAGGAATCAAGGAGAAACTGGGGACATCATAAATAATACAAGGAGAAGAGAAAAATGTGTTGGATAAATTGCTTGTTCTCAAACATTGATCCTAACACTGAAAAATAATCTCTGAGATGATATATGACGGCTTTACACAAAATCATCGGATTTTCCTTTGGTTATTTCTTATATTAACTCATTCTAAACTATTATTCCAGAGAAAGTAGCATATTTTATTAAAACTTATATGGAAGCATAAATATTATCCAAGGTATATGCATAGTAAGGTGATAAACGAGCTCTTCAGAAGTACATGCAAATTAAATTAACATTGAGAGGGAAGTCTTTCTTTGACAAAAGAGTCCCACACAGTCTATGTCCGTCCCCCTGCTGAGAGTGCTAATTTATTTTTTCTTAACTAGAAAACGGCCTAAGAGTGAGTTTTCTGTTTATTAATTTCTTCCATTGATTTGAATATACTTTAATAACAACTATGCATCAATGGTTACAGTATTTTCAAGCTACTTAATATAATGTCAGACAATATGTTTCATAGTAGAAAGAGAATCAGTTTGGAGTGTTAGGCAGTTTGCCTCTCTGCATAAGGCATCAAAAGACACAGTGGCAACAATTTATCACAGCTTCAGTGGCCCAGTTAGCGGATGGAATTCTTTGGTCAACAATAGATATAGAGAGAACAATTAATTTCCAAAGCATTTTATTCAAAAAGAAAATCAAGTAGATGCATTCATTTAAAATATTTGGTGCTGGTAATGGTTTATGATTTTCTTCATCATTCACCAAAGCTCAAAAAAAAATGGAGGGAACGACACATCACTCTGCTCACCAAGGTAATTTTTGATATAGTTAGTAAGCCTCCAAGAAAAGGAACTTATCTCTGACTTGGCACCCATCAGCTTGATTTGTGACCAGCATTTTTCTCTTTTCTTTCATCCTAAATGGCACAAGGCAAAGCTCAAGAATCCTAGTTGATTCCGTTCTAAAAATTAATTGGGAACTTTAAATATTGTCAGGGTAGAATATAATAATTATGTGTGACCCAGAAAAAGTAACTTCATTCTTCCACCCTTAAGCTGTGATGTGCACAACTGACCCAATTTCTGCCTTCCCTGAAAATTTTAAAAGTAAGACAAGAAACACAACACAGCGTTTTACTTGGTAAGCATGTTAGATGAACATAACACATAAACCAACTTGGACCCTATTAAAAATGGAAATTAATTTCAAGTTTCTTAATTTTATGCCTTTTATTGAAGTGCATATGCACATAGTTCACAAACATAATATAGCTAACAGCTCAATAAATTTCATACATACAAAAATATATACCTGTGCAGAAAAATCAAGAAATAGAACATTACCAGTGTTCCAGAAAGTACTCCTTCTCAAAGGTAATCTATATTCTAATTTCTAGTATTATGGAATATTTGTGTTCATTTTAAACAATATAAATGGAATTCCTAGTATTTTGTATTTCATTGGGCTTCTATACCTTAAACATTGTATCCTGTGGATTGTGTCCTTTGATTTACAGAAGTTTTTCAGTTTCAGGAGGTTCCATTTATTAGTTGTTTCTCTCAGTGTCTGTGCTACTGGGATTATATTTAGGAAGTGGTCTCCTGTGCCAGTGCGTTCAAGGGTACTTCCCACTTTCTCTTCTATAATGTTCAGAGTGTTTGGCTTTATGTTGAGGTCTTTGATCCATTTGGACTTGAGTTTTGTGTGTGGTGATAGATATGGATCTATTTTCATTCTTCTACATGATGATATCCACTTATGCCAGCACCATTTGTTAAATATGCATTCTTTTTTCTATTTTCTATTTTTTGCTTCTTTGTTAAAAATCAGATGTTTGTAGGTGTGTGAATTAATATCTGGGTCTTTGACTTGGTTTCATTGGTCCTCTTGTCTGCTTTTATGCCAATACCAGGCCATTTTCAGAACTATAGCTCTGTAGTAGAGTTTGAAGTCAGGGATTGTGATGCCTCCAGAAGTTCCTTTATTGTATAGGAATTTTTGGATATCCTGGGTGTTTTGCTTTTCCATATGAAGTTGAGTACTGCTCTTTCGAGGTCTGTGAAGAATTTTTCTGGGATTTTGATGAGCATTGCATTGAATCTGCATATTGCTTCTAGTAAGATTGCCAATTTTACTCTGTTAATTCTACCTACCCAAAAGCATGGGAGATCTTTCCATTTTCTGGTGTCTTCTTCAACTTCTTTCCAACCCCACACCAGACAGAGGACTGACCTCCAAAATACATAAAGAACTCAAGAATTTGGTCATCAAAAGAACAAATAATCTAATAAAAAATGGAGTACAGACCTAAACAGAGAACTCACAACAGAGAAATCTAAAATGGCTGAAAAACACTTAAGTAAATGTTCAACATCCTTAGCCATCAGAGAAGTGCAAGTAAAAATAACTCTGGGATTCCATCTTACACCTGTAAGAATGGCCAAGATCAAAAACACTGATGACAATTTATGCTGGAGAGGATGTGGGTGTAAAGGAAACACTCCTGCATTGCTGATGGGAGTGTAAATTGGTACAGCCCCTTTGGATATCAGTATGGCAATTACTCAGAAAATTAGGATACAACCTACCTCAAGATCCAGCAATACCACTTTTGGGTATATATCCAAAGGATGCTCAATAGTACCACAAGGACATGTGCTCAACTATGTTCACAGAAGCATTGTTTGTCATAGCCATAACCTGGAAACAACCTAACTGTCCATTAACCGAAGAATGAATAAGGAAAATGTGGTATATTTACACAATAGAGTACTACACAGCAGAAAAAAATGACATCTTGAAATTTGCAGGCAGATGGATGGAGCTAGAAAACATCCTATTGAGTGAGGTAACCAAGACCCAGAAAGGCAAATAATATATGTACTCACTCATGAGTGACTTTTAGACATAAAGCAAAGAGAAAACAGTCTAAAATTTATAATCCCAGAGAACCTAGACAACAATGAGGACCATAAAAGAGACATATATGGATCTAAACTACATGGGAAGTAGAAAAGACAAGATCTCCTGAGTAAACTGGGAGGATGGGAAGCATGGGAGGGGGTTGAAGGGGAGGGGGGAGGGAGTGAGGGAGAGGAACAGAGAAAATGTATAGCTCAATAAAATCAATTTAAAAAGCATTATATCATGAGATTAATCTAAATCATATTTCTCATTATTCTTGCTTTCTTACTTCACTATGTAAATGACTAATTTTTTTCTGCTTTTAATGTTGATGGGTTATTGGAGCTATCACATGGTAATTGTATTGTAAAAATTGGTAACATAGTGGTAATGTGGAATAATGGTACCATGATGAATCTTTATACATGTTTAGTGTATGTGTATCCATTTATGATGGGAGTGGGATTGCAGGGTCATAAGGTAAGCATAAGCTTGTTTCAGTTGATGTGGCCAATGTTTTCACAGATGTGATGCCATCTTACACTCTTGAAAGAACCCTAATACTTATAATTAAATGATACATCTTTGGATCCATTTATTATTATTATTTAGTTTTTCAAGACAGGATTTCTTGGTAGCTTTGGAGCCTGTCTTGATACTCACTCTGTAGACCAAGCTGGCCTTGAACTCACAGAAATCCCCTTGCTCTGCCTCCTGAGTTCTAGCATTAAAGGGGTGTGCCACCACCACCCAACAAGGATCCGTTTATTATAATAGACATATTTGACAAGGATTATAAAGCAAAGGAGAAATATAGAAAACTACCAAAATATAATACAAAAAGATATGGATATGAAAAACACAAAATAACTTTAATAAATAAGGAAGTTCAAGCAATAGTGGACTGAGTCTTCATATATATATATATTTGCACGTGTTTATATATGTATATTTGTTTTACAAATAAGTGTGGAAAATATGATTAAAGAGGAGGAAGTTTGAACACTGGCTCAATTAAAAACCAAACATCAAAGCAAATTGCAAATTTTCAGAAAGAAAATGAAACAAATATTAATTCTACAGTTTCAATAGCTTTCCCAGCAAACAACCCTATAACACTAGAGTTGTTGTGATAGCCAAGATTTATGTATGGAAAAAATAACAAAGGAGTTATAGAAAGACGCTGAAGATAAGAATGTAATTAACACAGGGTGAGGAGGGGTGGGGGACGGCTCATTTGGTAAAGTGTCTGCTGCACAAGCATAAAGAAGCTGAATTTCGATCTCTAGACCCCATGTAAAAGTTGGACGTGAAGACACACCTCAGCATTGGGGATCCCTGTAGTTCATTGGCCAGTTAGTCTAGTCAAATTGGTGGGCTCTGGGTTCAGTGAGAGACCTTGCCTCAGAGAGAGAGAGAGAGAGAGAGAGAGAGAGAGAGAGATAAAATGTCAAAGGAGATACTTGACATCTGGTCACCATACAAAGGTACCTGCACACATGCATTCACACATGAGCATATACATACAGCATATAGATTCATTCATACACCACACACAAAAATAATGTAGCTAACATTAGGAAGGTGGAAGATAAGGAAAGTACAAGACAAGGTGTGAATTGCTGATTATCTCTTTTTCTTCTAAAGGGAATAGCTTTGGGACAGTTCCAAATTTAAAATCAGAAAAGCAAGAAATTAGAAATATGACTTAATAAATATAAACGGCATAAATACATCTGCTAAAGAAAAACTCTCATACTGGGTATATTTTTTAATTTTTCTAGTTCTATGTAATATGCATAAAACAATGTTGATTCAGAAGTAGTTTAAAAATTAAACTAGAGACTGAGTAGATGGCTCAAGAGCTAAGAATTATTGTTGCTCTTGCAGAGGACTCAAGTTCAGTTCCCAGCACCTACATGAAGTGACTAACAGCTGCCTATAGCTCCAACTCCTGGGAGCCTGAAACCCTCTTCTGTTCTGTACAGGTTCCCACACATACATTTGCATACACACAAATGCACATTCATTCATATAAATAAAAATACATTTTTAAAAATGAAACTATGTAAGACTATAATACAAAGCTAACTGAAATGGGAATGACAAAGCTTATTTTCATAAATAATAATTATAGTTTATATTTACTGAGTGATATAGGCCTTTTGCATGAAAGACAATCATATAAATAACTTTCTGTGACTGATTATAGATAAAACAATCGAGGTTCAGATAGGTTTTCCAATTAATCTGAAATTGTATAAGTAGCAATCTGAGGAAACTAAATTCCAACCAGGTTTCTAGCTAGTGCCTGACTGATAATAACCTTATGCTTTCCTTATAGTTTAGACAGGGTTATAGATGATTGTAGAATTAATGTAAATTTAAAATATGTACTTGTATCATAGAACATTTTCCATAAAGGATAGAATGGAAGTTATAAAATATCAGTGACCTTTGGGAGAGTATACATAAATGAGAAAAAGACCTTTGCCTTCTATTTCCATATTTTTTTAATTTCTAGTTATTTATTTGGTATGGGAGAATCTAATAATAGCTGTTCATGTGACGTTAGATCCACATAAGGAATTTATGCAATACTAAGTATATTTTAACAACAAAACAAGACAATAAACCCTATAAGTCACTTAGCTTGGAGACATGTTCATTTCAAATACAGCTACAGTTTTTCTAAACTAAAATTTTCATTTGACTGTTACAACTTGTGGTGGTTTGAATAAAAATGGCCCCCAATGTCCCAGAGGGAATGGCACTATTAGGAGGTGTGACCTTGGAGGAATTGTGTCACTGGGCGTGGGCTAAGAGGTCTCAGATGCTCAAATTAGGCCCAATATGGCAGATTCTTCTGGCTGCCTTTAGATCTAGATGTGTGACTCTCAGTTACCTCTCCAGTGCCATATCTGCCTGAATGCCCCCATGCTTCCCATCATGATGATAATGGACTAAATAGCTGAACTGTAAGCCAGCCCCAACTAAATGTTTTCTTTTTTAAGAGTTGCCATGGTCATGGTGTCTCATCACAGCAATAGAAACCCTAACTAAGACACAATTGTACCATTTTTGTCTTTTTGTATTTCTAATAAAAAATAAAAATAAGGCTTGGCATGGTGGCACATGTCTTTAACCCTAACACTGGAGAAGCAGAGGAGGATCTCTGAGTTCGAAACTCATCTACATAGTAAATTTCAGTTCAACTAGAACGTCATAAAAGAGAGACCCTGTCTCAAAAATTAAAATGTTTGAGAAGAAGCAAGGAATATACTGAAATATTAATTTCTGAAAACAATAATGATCCTGCAAAAAACATGACAGCATATTAGGCGAAGTGATGCCCTTGATTAAACCCACAGCCACCTCAGGAAGCATGAGATGCTATTGAAATGTCCATTGTAAGTCTATATAACAGGCTGTTTCAAAGCTTCAAGAGAGTACATTAATTCTAAAAGGATAAGAGGAACTTTGTGCAAATGTTCTGCTTAAGAATGAAGAATAAAATAAATTCGTCATGGCTAGAGGCTCCTCTCTCCGCTCGCTAACAGAGGAACTCGCAGGTACCATCTGTTTTGTCGCTCTGCCTTTGTCTTTGCACACATCATTTTCAGTTTAAGAAAAAGAAAGGCACCTGAAAGCCTTGACACACAGCAATCTTTCCTACTCGATTCTGAGATGCACAAAAAAGTATTGTTCAACTGCTCCACAAAAAGGTTAAGGACCTTTAATAACGAAGTCAGCACATTCGCAATGTCCTCCAGAGCTGTATTCTAACTGAACACAAAGGTGGAGTGGGCCCTGTCACCAGCACTTTTAGGTATCCTTTCAAAACCCATTTCTCAATAATCCGGTACCATACAGAATCTTTCAGCACTTAACAGAGAAGTTTTCATTCCGGAGACAGCTACTTACTTGAAATAATGTTTTGTTGGTTTATTTTAACAGAATTTTTAAAATAAATTCATGTCCTTTAGAAATGCAGTTTTGTATAATAGATTCTCTTCAAGTGATAGTTTACTTCCTTTACTGCAAACAGTTTAAAGGATAATTCAGAAGATTGGATATGAAGATGTTGTTGGAAACACTACAGAAACAAAGAATAAAAAATAAAATGAAACACTTCAGTCCTTTAGCATGATCTTGGCACTGCCTGTGCAGACGTGGCTTCGGCTGAAGGACCTCAAAAGCCAGAACCATGACACACCTGAGTTCTGGAGTTATTCGTATATTCTTCCTTCAGAACTTGGAAGACATGTTAAACGTGCATAGGAGCTGTAGGAAATAACTTATCATTACACTTCCAGATAGCGTAAATACTGCTGACTATGTTGCCATTGTAGAAATAAGCCGACTTTGTGAGTCAAATGTACTAAGTGCCTTCTGCAGTAGTCCTATGCACACAAAGACCTATTATTGTTTGAGGAGAAAATTAAAAGTCAGAACTATGGAACCTTCCTGAGGCCACAAAATAGCTGCCCTGGCTTCTGAACCTGACCCTGGTTGCCACAATCATGTCTTTTTTAAATAACCCCTACATCTGCTCTTGTGCAAATCTTGTTTTACATCTGGGTTGTAAGTCAACCTAAAACCTCATTTTATATAATTTAAAGAGAAATTATTAATTCATGCCGCCAATTATATTTTTAAGACATAAGTTTTTATTTTTATTTCTGTGTAAGCTTCTGGAACTCTGTGCATGGGATCCTGCAGACCAGAAGAGCACATTGGATGTTCTGGAGCAAGAAGTCCAGGTGACTGTGAGCTGCACAGATGTGGGCACTGGAAGTGAAATTCCTGCAAGCACAGCAGGTGCTCTAACCACTGAGTGGCCTCACCAGCACCACCAGCAGCATTTCTGTAGCTGAGGTACCTGATGTAGATTTAGCAAAGAGGAATTTTGATTCCTGTCCAGTGTATTATCCAGAAACCCTATTCTCTTCTTTCCTCTTCTCATGTGGTATCTCTAATCCATTATCCATGCCTTTATGATACAGCTAACTATAATGAATTTGATTAAAGATAACGTAGATAGCAAGATCTGGGACCAACATTGTCAGCAATTTACCGTGGAAAATAATAAGAAAAGTAACAGAAAAAAAAAAGTGCCTGTGACCCAAGCTGGCTGTGTTTAGATAATTGTTCATATCAAGATACTTTGGTAATTTAGGATTCCTCATAAAAGCTATGGTGTTACAGATTGGAAGCTGACTCTGGGACAGAATGGATACACAAAAGCTTTCCTGGGGGAATGCTTGTAGAAACAACACCTGTGGAAAGCAGGCTGCGCAAGCAAGGGCAGGCAGAGAGGGGCTGTGCCGATCCAATCCCAATAAAGGCTCGCTTCCCTACCTAGGAAGCCCTGTTCCTTGGGTGGTCCTTCCAAGTTACTCAAGCTAGGGCAAAGGGGCCAGGAATTTGTGCTCACCAGTTGGCTTAATTACGGAAGGAGTTCAGAGTTTGAGCGAGACTATTTTCTCCAGCTGAGTCAATCCCAAAGAGGTGACTGTTGCAATGTCCACTCAGCACTATTCAGAGGATCTCAAGGAGCCTAGACAGCATGTCAGTACTCCCCACATGTTATGTCCCCCACAAATTAGTACATTAAGGTCTTAATTCTCAGTACCTCAGAATATGATTCATTTAGGAATAGAGTCAATGCAGATGTGAATTATAATTACCTAGTCTCATATTGAAATAAGATGGTCATTAAATTCTAGATGTTTTGCATCCTTATTAAAAGAGGAAACTTTAAAAATTATAGTATTAGAGCTGTTGAGCTAATATTTCTTGAGGTAGTGTGTGTTTTGTATGTGTTTGAGTGTGTATGCATGTGTGCACATAGGTACATGTGCATCTACATAGACATGTGTGTGATGGGTGTTTTCTTCTATAGCTCCTCACCTTATTTTGTGAGGCAAGATTTCTCCTTGAACCTGGAGCTTAAAGTTTTGGTTAGACTGGCTGGCTATCAACCATTTGACGTATTTCTGTCCCACTGGCCCTGCAGTTGTAAGCACTGTGCCACCATGCCTGACTTTATCCTCATGTTTGCTCAGCAACCGCTTTACTCACTGCACCATCTCCTCAAGCCTGAGGTGGATGTTTTGCTTGTTGACAGCAATGAGAGAATCTGCACTGTTTTTAAAAGTTCTCCAAGTTGGAAAAGGCAAGGTATGATATGGACATGAAAAAAACATGATTGAATACACAGTCTGGGATTAAAGATGGGGTTCTGAAAATTAGTGTATGGGCTGAGGTATAGGAGAGAAGAAAAATATAGCATTGTATAAGAATTTTACAGAATATCTTTCCATAATTTGGCTTATGTAGAGTACAGGTGTAGACTGAATTAGACATAGTATCCACGCTAGTAGGTTTTAGCCATGGGTAGCTTCTTGAGACTTGATATGAGGTTAGCTATTCAGATTTAGATCTGTGATAGAAATACAATGAACTCTGAATTTGATAAGTTAATATTAAAATGGTCATGCAAGCTATCTCAATAATATTGACAATGGTTGTATGTAGAACTGATCATATTTTTATGTGGCGTAAATAAAGTATATTACTAAAATTAATTTCTCACCCTATATCTTGACTGGCCTCAGATTCATGGCAATTCTCTGGCTTCAACCTCACAAGTGCTGAAATTACAGTAGCCATGCTTGGTTTACGTCTTCTTCTAAAAGTGTCAACTAGAAAATTTCAAATTATCAACAGAGCTTACATCTATGGAAAGTACTTCTGATGAAAGTACCTCAGGGTCAAGGATTAGGCCCTGCTGCCCTGTCTTTTCAGCATTTGTTCTATGAATGTAGGAGAAGGCATAGATGTCAGGTTGACTAGCATTTGACTGAAGTCCGGATTGGAGGGATATGACAAGATCAGTATTCAAACCAGACTGAAGAATGGTCTAACCCTGAAGGTTGAAATTCTCAACATAGAATGTAATGTCATGTATGCCCTTGGTCTAAAAAAAGGTCAAGTATAGTTGAGAATGGCAATGGATAAATGTGACTCATGGATTTTCAGTGACTACATGCTCACTCTGCGACCACTGCACAGACAGAGCTGCTCTGGAAGTAATGCAATCTCAGGCTCCACTTATAAAGTTTAAATGAGAAGAGGTGATGGTCTTGCTCTGTCCTGCCTGAGTTGAACCACATCTAATAAACCAAGTGCAGTTCAGGGGCTGCATTCCCAAGATTCCTGCAAGCTAGAGGTTACTAAGAAGAAAATTGTCATCATATCAAAGACCTTACACAGTTTACATGGGGGGAAAGGCTGAAGAAGCTGGCAAGACTTTACCAGAAGAAACAGGAGAAGCTGATAATCCTGGTGTGGAAAGGTGATGTGGGATTCCCCTCTGTATACTGTGAATATCATTGGTTAATAAAAGAACTGCTTTGGGTCTATAGCAGAGCTATAGGGGAACAGAGCTAGGTGGGGAAGACTAAACGGAATGATGGGAGAAAGGAGGTGGAGTCAGAGAGAAGCCACCTGAGTTGGACAGAACTTTAGCTGGTAAGCCACAGCCACATAGCAATACACAGATTAATAGAAATGAATTAAATTAAGATGCAAGAGAGAGCCAATAAGAAGCTAGAGCTAATGGGCCAAGCAGTGTTTTGAATAATATAGTTTCTGTGTGATTATTTGGGTTCTGGGCATCTGGGACCAACAAGCAGCCTCATACAACAGAAAACTGACTCTACTTGTTCTGAATAAACTTAGGCAACACAATCCAATACCGAAAGGCTTCAGAGACAGCATAGGGAATCTAGTAACCCAAAAGCTATGAGCTTCCTCTGAAGTTGTTGATTTCTCTCTGTGTGTGTGTGTGTATGTGTGTGTGTGTCTGTCTGTCTGTCTGTGTAAGAATGTGTCTGCCTATGTGTATGTTTGTATGTATCTGGTGTGGGAGGTCCTTCTGTCTGTGTGTTGCTTTTCTTGGTTAATGAATAAAGAAACTTCCTTGGCCTGTTGATGGGGCAGAACTTACGTAGGCAGAGAAGATGGAACAAAATGCTGGGAGGAAGAAGGGTGGAGTCAGGGAGACACTATGAATCCACAACCAGAGATAGAGATGCTGGAGTTTTGCTGGTAGGCCACAACCTTGTGGTGATACACAGATTAATAGAAATAGCTTAAATTAATATGTAAGAGTTAGCCAATAAGAAGCTAGAGCTAATGGGCCAA
>LOEQ01007561.1:45754-61118 GCA_001685075.1 Bramus lutescens | reverse complement strand
TTCTTTCAGGTTATTTATGTGATGGATTACATTGATAGATTTTCGTATGTTGACTTTTCTTAGTACTTTTCTTTCCAGTTGACTAAGGGAAAATGTGTTTACACTTTCTCACAGTTCAGGTTAGAGTCTACCTACCATGGCAGCAAAGTCAGAGATCCACAGGAGCTTGAAGCAGCTGGTTGCATTATGATCCATTTTTTGGGAGTGAACAATGAATTCATGTAAGCATGAATCTATTGCTTTTTGTTAAAATGGGTTGTAATTTATACAAATATACTCTTTTCCCTTAAATTCTTTTTGGGGGTAATTTGTCACAGTAACAGAAATGAAACTAAGACAGAAATTGGTACCGAGAATTGAGGTTGTTGCTGTGATCAATCATACCATGTGTCTCATAAGCTTTCTAACTCTTCCATAGGAGCAATGTGGGAGAATTTAAAACTTTGAGATGCAAACACCATGGAATTCTGCAAGTAGAGCTTAACTGGCTTTTTTTTTAACAGAAGCTCAGAGGATAGTAAGATTGAGAGAAACATGGACAGCGGAAGCCCAGATCATAATGTTTCAGAGGAACAAGAACTTTATCAGGGCCTGGGCTTAGAGTCATTGTGTATTTTGGTCACAAATCTAGTTTCATTTTTTGCAACTATCCAGAGATTATGAGTAAAATTGAATAAGATAATGGACTATTTATATGACAAAAGAAAAAGGTGTGGGCAAGATTAAAGTTTCAGAAAGGGAGAGTGCAGTCATCAAACTGGATGCAATTGTTAAAGATTTAGCTCCACTTAAGAGAAACCTGATACTTTCCTCAAGGCTCTCTCAGAGAAAACAGTGTGTCTTCTCAGGGTGCACATGCTAGTATAGAGCTGTCCAAGGTGTAGGAATGTACATACCTAGCTTGTGACAGAAATTCAAGAAGATATCCGTGTTGCAACAGTTTTTAAAACACGCAAGATGCAAAACTGAGGGGAAAATGTCGGGCACCTTAGCACAGACATTATTGTGGCAGGATGAGATTCCCTATGGAAAGGACCTGAAAATCCACAGTGTAAAGTTATGATGGAAGCCTGTATTTCTTTTTGATCTTAGAATATCTGATATGCCGGTCCTGTGTGAGAGCCGCGGAGGAGGTTGTGGAATCAAAACAATAGCAAAGTTGTGTGTGTTTCAGGTAACAGAGTAGGAAGAAGGAGGGTAACCAAACCTTTGAAGCCCAAGTGATTATATTATTAGGCCCCAGGTGCTAGACGTTATGCAGTAATGGCTGTTTTTCCTGCTGGATTTTGGCTTTGCTTTGGGATGACTGCTTCTTTTCTCTTTTCAAAGAATATACTTTCATTAAATCTCTGAGAATTTCTTACAATATTTTGAACATGTTTAACACACTCTCCTCACTCTAATTCCTCTCAGAAGAACTACTCATCACTTCAACATTGTCTCCTCTTTGTTTTGTGTGCGTGTGTGTGTGTGTGTTAATACTCCACCAACTTGAATTCTTGTTGCCCACAGATTTATGTGCATGTTGCCATCCTCTGGATGCCTGGTGAACTTACCAGAATCTACGCCTTTAAAGAAAACTAGTTATCACTTCCCCAGGACCCCTCAAATATCAAAATTTCATCAGTGATTGGAGGAGTCTCACGGATCCCTCCATACTGTTTGCCACAGTACTTATTGGCTTGATCCTGAGCTGGTCTTATGTAGGAATCCTTGCTGATGTGAACTTGAGTACAGTAGTTCCTTTACATTCAGGAAACAGTGTTTCAGTAGAGTTCTCCCCAGTCTCTGGTCCTCACAACAGTGGATTCCTCTGCCCTCTCTTCTGACGTGGTCCCTAAGCACTTTTGTAGTGGGGGCTACAGAAGTCCATTTTCTGGCAGAGCACTCTACTAACACTTATTCTCTGTGTCTTGACGAGGTGTGACTTTTTTTGCATTAATTGTTGCTCACTACGCAAAGAAACTTCTTTGATGAGATTTGATTATTCTACTAATCTGTGGTTATAGAGTTACACATTGAGAGGTCAGTTTGGCAGTGTGTCTGCTTAGCAGAAGTCTAGGACTTGTCAGATCTCTAAAATAAGTTCTTGGCCAGCTCTCCAGTACAAAGCACAGATTTCTTCCTGTGGAGCAGGCCTTCAAGAAAGCTGTTCAGGAAGTTGTTGGCTATCTCCATGATATTCCTGCCACTGCTTCATCCATAAGCATGTGTGCCATGCCGTCACTACTGTACTTCACAAATTCACGGCAGGATAAACCGTCAAGGATGTTTTCCCCCACCTTATCCTACATAGCGTATTTCAGCCATATGAATCCTAGGAAACAGAAAGAAATTTCCATATTCAGTGCAAACTTAATTTTTCTAAGTACTGGGACAAAAGTCTGTGGCGTCTGGAGCAACAATGTCTTACATCCAAGTTTTAGAGGACAACAAATGGCAATGCCAATAGCCTGCACTGTTTGGGAGTCTCCAGGAAATGCTTACTTAACTCATATCTTAAGTCGAATTATCTCACATTCAGTCTTTGGAATTTAAGTTGCTATACTTCCATATCTTATTATTATTTCTAGAATTTTCCTTTATATCATTTGCATTTTACTATCACCACCCCTTCTTAGAACTTCCTTATCCTTCCACAACAATGGGTTTTACAGTTCCATGGACTCCCCAGGTATTCCTCATTAAATACATAAATCTAAAGATCTGCTGCTGTGATCCACATGAGTGAGAAAATGTAATGGCCGTTTTTTCTGAATATGGGTCTCCTCACTTGATGATCCTCCTGATAATTTCATTCTCTTTTACAGATGAATGAATTTTCACTATTTATGGGTTGCATATTTTCATTATCCATTCACTTACTGACGAACGTATTTGTTTTCTGTGTCTTGGCTACTGTGAATAGAGCAGCAGCAAGCATGGGATAGTAAGTATCTCCTCCGTGTGAAATAGTCCTTATGAAATATGTGCAACAGGAGTGTAGTTGGGTCACGTGAAAGTCCTATTTCTATTTGAGAACTGTCACAATGACTTCCATAGTGCTTGTACCTTTTATACTTCCATTAAAAGTGCATAGTGATTCCTTGATCCTACATCCATGACAACATTTGTTGTCTGTTGAGTTTTCAATCTTAGCCACATGCACTGTCGAAATGTGAAACCTCAAAGTATTTTTAATTTCCCTCTTAGCTAAGGATAGTGAAGAATTTAAAATTTTTCTTAGTCATTTTTTATAAGAATTCTATATTCAGTTCCATAGATTACTGCTCCCCCTTTGGCAAATGTATTTATAAGCATAATATGTTTTGATTAGGTATATCCCAAATTGGAGAGACCTATCCCCCCTCACAGTCACACCATTGCTATCTTTTCTCAGTTTCTTACAGTATTTTTAAATCTCACTAAGGTTACTTAGAGATGTCACTACATGCTTGGCTTTAGGGTTGTCTATCAGAGCATGAGAAGACCTACAATGGCTACATCTTTCAAGATAACTTATTCATGTCTAACGTCAAGATTCAGTGCCTTTGAGATTGATATGTATAAATATTGGCACATAAATTCTGGTTCATTTTTCTTCTTGTAGATTTCTAGTTTTCATAACAGCATTTATAAAGACAGTGTCTCTTTTATAATGTATATTTTTGGTTTCTTTAACCAAAATCAAATGACTGGCTGTGCATTGTCTTACATCCATCTACTTAACATTACTCCATTAATCAATGTATCTGCTGTGTGTCTCCACTGTAATTCTATTTTTGTTACTGATACGTGGTAGTACAACTTGAAATTATTCAAAGTGTTACCCCCAGCAGTGTTTTTGCTGCTGACAATTGTTTTTTCTGTTTTTTCTTGTGCTTCTATATGAAGATTTGATGGTGTGTATGTTCAGTGTGTGTGTGTGCTTGTGTGCACGTGCGTGCATGCATGTGTTGTGGTGGTTAGTTTAAATGTCAACATGAAACAATTTAGAATCACATAGGATAACGGTCTCAGAAAATGTCTGTGAGTGATTACCTTAATTGTACTAGTTGGTAAAGGAAGGCATGCCTATTGTGCTTGGCATCATTTCCTGTTCTAGAACCCTGTAGTTGAAGGAAAGGAGAAAGGATTGGAATGAGGGCAGTAATTCATTGATTTCTTGTCTTGCTTGCAGATGTAATGTGACCAAATCTCCCAAGTTACTGCTGTTGTTAATTCTCTGCCATGAGGGACACCTCCCTAAAATTGAAAGACACATGAACTTCTGTCTACTGAGCTAGCTTTGTCAGGGCATTTCATCACAGCAACAAAAAGGAAATTATAACATGATTCTTCTAATTTAAGGAGAAAAAATACCACTATTTTTTGTTTATTTTCAATATTGTACTTTGACAAATAATGTTAATTTTGGTGTCTTATTAGCACAAAGGATATTAGTTAATTTTAGGATCCACCTAAGCTAATCAAAAAGTAGTCTTCATAATTCATTTCCATAATGACAGTACCATTTTATTGCTTGTATTCCTCACAATCAATTCCTCACAATCACTTTCAAGTGCAAATAACTATTAAATTTTATTAAAAATTCTGTAGGACAAGTCAGATTAAAGATTTAAAAGGAAGATATATAGTGTTTTTATTGAATATTTTAAGAATGGATAGATAATTTTGAATTGAAACTAATTTTAGATAAACTTAAATTTTTCCAGAATGATATTCTTTAACTTAGCAATCAGGAGAAATACAATAATGTGTGTTCTTATTTCATGTTAAGAAACTTATTCTCTAGGTTTTCATAGGAAACTGAAGGCTTAAAAATCTGACTCTGTTCTTGAATTTTATCTGGATCCCATCAGCATGCTTTGTAGGGTACACAGATAAGAAACTGACAATACATTTCAACAGGTTTAATTTTGAATTGATGCTTTCAAACAAAGAACATTGCATAGACTATTTAATTACATTTATTTTAGAGAAAATTCAAATTATATTCTTCTCCTAAAAGATAATTAATTTCAAAATTGAAAAGTTAAAAAGAGTAATTAAAATTCAAACAAGTCCTTAAATACCTTATGTAGACTTTCTAAATTTAGGTTTTGTTTAGGAAAATTAGGGATAACAATTGCTAGTATATTTCTGTGCCAAAATGATATCTGATCCAAGTATTGACAGACTTCAGAATGAACTGCCTGTGGTTATGAATTAAGCTTCTTTATATAGGTCATCTGAACGTTTTCTGAAAATATCCATGAAATTATTCAATTATCTACATTAGTGAATTATCCCAAAATATCATGGATCTCACTTTAATATATTAGATAACACAATGATATTTCTATAGAATGCTTTGTATAGTCTTTAATGCTAGAATGTCCAAGACAATAAGTAACAAAATTTTAAAAACAAAGCAAAACAAATAAATAGGATCTCAAGTGCTCAGGATAGAAATGAACACGTAATGTCCTTGGATGACCTTTAGTTTCTGATTCACTTTTTCTACCACCCAAGTAGTGGGATTGCAAACATTCCTCTTGACAGCCTGCTCATGCAGCGCTTCATGTGTGCAGACAATCTACCAACTAAGTTATGTCCTCAGCAAAAGCTTCACTCTTAGAATGGAGCAGTTATATACTGAAGTCCATTTCAACCATCTAAGTTTTTCCTAATGTCCTTCCCTTCAATTGCATGCCACTATACTCCCAATAATGGGTATTGAACACAAATCATCCCTATTTACTGTTCCATTTTACAATTTCCGTACTATTCGGTTACCATAGGATTTCAAATTTCTTTAACTTTTAAATGGCAAAACATATATGTCAAAATACACATGAATTTACATAAATAAGTAAAATCAGGTTTACAAAATAACAGTCCTTTAAAGAAATGAACCTTTAACTAATGAGGAAATCTATAACTAGAGCTCTTAATGCACTTACTTAAATTGATTTTTTAATGTCATGAAAATGAAAGAAGTACATAAAAACTGATTTTAAAGAGTTATTTATTTGTTTCTATGCATTTGTACCTGAGTATGTATGTGAGCATCACTGGCCTGCAGGCATCCAGCAGGACAAAGAGTATGTCAGACCTGGAACTAGAGTGCTGGGGGTTATGAGTCACCTGCTGTAAGTGCAAGAATGATTCTGGGTCCTCTTCAGAACAGCAGGTGCTGAGGCATCACTTTATCCCATGAAATCTGATTATGAAGTTTTTAAATGTTTCATAGTTTTGGTAGTTTATTTGACAATAATCATTTTGGTAACCAGATTCTGAATACTTTATTGTTATAATGATTTCTAAGAAGATATTAAAATTTCATATATTCCTATAATTAATTGGAGGAAAATATGTCGAATATGTGTTTATTGATTTTACTACAGACTTCCTCTCTCCATACAAATTTGTGTTACTGATATATCATACGATTATTTCTGAATTCTGTATGTTTCCATTATATAAATGTAACATATCTAGTTATATAATCCTATTGTTAGGTCTCTAAAATATACACATATATGAAGGTGATCTAAATGAAATTCCAAATAATGGGAGATATAGAGGTCTACCTGTCCATATCTTGTTGACAATTCATACTAGTTACTGAGACTGGTTAACATTCTCCTAGTTGCTGCTCAAAGGTTCACATGGGAGTTTCAAAACAGCCCAGGTTGTTGCTAAGACTATAGACTGCTCTCCACAGTTTTAGGGCAGGAGCGTATTGCTAAAGACAACCCCTACACAACTCTTTGAACATGGAGAAATCGAGGTGATACCTACGTATCACCCCTATGTCCTCACATCTTTGGTGCAGGAAGGTACTCTTCATGCTACCAAAAGAGAACTAGACAGCAACCCAGCCACAAACGACTTAGTCTACAGTGGTGTCTGCTTAGGAGATACGTAAGGGCAATGTTGGCACAAAGCTTGCACAAGTGCAAGTAACTAACCAATATCTAATTTGACACAAGACACACTCCACAAAATATAACCCATATATGAACCTACATGGGTGACCAAGAACCTGTAATAATATAACCCAAGGACCTAGGTTAAAATCAACAAAAAAAGAAAAGCAATAAATAAATAAATAAAAACAAGCAAACAAACAACAATAAAAAGACACTTGTTGACTTTCTGCTATACTTATAGATCAGTGCCTTGCCCTCTCAACATCAGAGAAGATTCTTCATGCAGCAGGTGAAAACAATGTGCAAAGTGAGAGTCCTTGGAGCACTCAGTCATAAATGAAACAGATACCTCATTCAAATCCTTCCCTTCAGGGTTTAGGGGACCCTGGGAAAGTGGGGGCAAAAATATTTTAAGGGCCAGAGGGAATGGAGGACACCAAGAAAATGTCTGCAAGTCAACCTGATAAAAGCTTATATGAGTTCACAGAGACCGAAGCAACGTGAAGAGGAACAGGGCCTGCAAGGATCTATGGATCTTCACCAGGTCCTTTATGTATATACTGTGAGTTCCAGTTTACTGTTTTTACTGGATTCCTGAGTGTGGAAAAGAGTGGGTTTCTTCTTGTGCTTTCTCCTTCTTTTTTGCTTCTGTTCTGATGTCTTGTCAAATGTCAAATTCCAATGTGTTATTTTTGTTTTATTTAATTATTTTTAAAGATCTCAAAAAAAAAAAAGAACTTGGAAAGTGTACAGTTGGGACTGTTGGTCATGATGACATGTGTACTGTATAGCTGGCAATCAGATAATCCTTGTTTCATCATAAAGCAAAGAGCAGTAAGCAAATGGTCTGAAGTAGGGGTGCATCCACTTGTTTTGCATCATCCTGTCCATGTGAAGAGTCAATTGGATATTTGTGTGAAATCCTATTGAAATGTGGCAGTTCAATTAAGGCCTAATTCAATTAAATCAACGTGAGTCTAATTAGGTTTTATGACTGCATCAAAAAGAAATGATGGAAACATTTGACATCCTCAAAAATTCATTGTGGGGTATGAATATGCCTAATTTTCTCTCCTTTTCAATTCAGTTCTAGCCACACCAATCACCATTAAGAGTCAAACTGATATTTTTGAAAGGTGAGCATTAATGAAATTATTTGGATAACAAAATTCCCAGTGTTTTGCTAGAACCAAAAAGATTGCTCACTTCAGAATTCTCACTATAAAACTTTGATGCACTGTGTATTTTGAAGGCACAAAACCCAAGGAGACACCTAAGGCAAAAGACTCTTCTACATTTTCTGCCTGCCTGACTTCCTCTGCCTTCTATCACTTTGCCTGTGCACATTTGAAATAGTTGAGAATGGGACTGAACTGTAGGTTATTTAATATTCTGGGATTTACTTTATGACTATTTGGTTCCCTTTGACCAATGCTCTAGATCAATAATTAAAATAACTCTGAATTTTTGAAGTAAAGGCTTATTATTCCAGGTTTGTAAGCAATAAATCTAAGCCAGACTCAGGAGTTCAAATTTGTCACATAAACTGTTCCAGTTCCTTCAACTGCATAATGGCGGTAAAAATTGTTCTTTACTTACAAGGTTATCTTGAGAGGTAAATAAATTGGTTAGAATAAAGATAAGAGTACCTAGTCATTATTAACATCTTTATAAAATATGACTATTAGCTGAATTATTATTAAATAAACCCTCTGTTTTTAAATTAATACAGCTACATCAGTTCACATAATAAACATTATTGTAAGACTGAGATATAAAATTCTATGTTTGTTTAGATGATAGATCAATTAAATTATTTAGCAATATTTCTCTTGATATTCCTTTAAATCATCTTGTGTACTAAGCTATCTCAAACAAACAAACAAACAAGTTGTGGCCATTGATACCTCTCTCTCTCTCTCTCTCTCTCTCTCATATACTGCAAAAGTTATAGATAAAAAGAAAAATATCAAAAATGTCTAATTTTATGTCTTCACAATGTATTGCAACTAAGCCAAATTTACTGAATGTATATATAAAAATGTATTGCAAATGGCAGGGTATTACAAACAATGAGCAACTGTAACATTATCGGGGCCTGTTTGTTGGGGTTTTCTGTCCCGACCAGTACCCCAAAGCCAGCAAGCCCCAAAGAAAATCACACAGAGATCTCCATATGTTATAAAGCTGATTGGCCCATTAGCTCGGGCTACATATTAGCTCTTGCAGCTTATATTAACCCATTGTTCTCATCTATGCTAGCCACATGGTTCAGTACCTTTCTCAGCAGGGCAGCTCACATCTTGCTTCTTAGGTGATCTGCAAAGGACTGGGAGGAATTAACTTCCTCCTTCCCAGAATGCTCCTGTTCTCATTGCATCATATCTACCTCCTGTCTGGTTTTCCCGCCTATACTTCCTGCCTGGCCTATCAGCGTTTATTTGAAACATGATTGACAAAATGCCGACAATTCTCCCGCACCAAGCAATAAAGTTTCTGTATTCAATAGGCTTACAGGAGGGTGGAAAGAAAGAAAAACAAGAAACTACATCCCACTTCACAAGAGCAGTGAGTGGAAAATGGGTACGCAAATAAGGAAAGGTGTAATTACATCTTGCTTAATAAATACAGCTGAGGCCATGTGTTGGGTATTTAGAACTGCATCTCTTTGGAGTACAATCTATCATAAAAACTGCTTTGTATCATACCTTATTATACTTATTATGATGAGAAAACAGCATATTAGATACTCTGTATATCAATAATGTTGTTTAATTGTAGACCCATATTTCTATATGATATGGCAGCCATGCTCTAAGGCTGTATTAGTACCTGAGGTGGTCATATAATCTTCCAGACAGGCTGTCACTACCTAACAAAAGGTCAGGATGTTGCTCCGCTCCTTTCTTTGTAATTTGGAGGATGCCTGAAAAGAGGGGATAATTCAGCCTATGTGACAGCTAGCCATACTGACCAAGAAGACTTGACAGCAAGCACATGTAGATGTGGACAGGACGAAAAGCCATTCACCTGGTTGCCTAGGAGACAGAATACTAATGTATTTCCCCCTCAGTTTATGTTTAGGCATGAAGACTGTTTGGAGAATAAACGAGGGGATTTCTTCAGGATGTGAACTCAGGATTTCATGAGAGAACACTGAGAATCTCCCTCCCGATAAAACCATGTGAGTATTCCCGAACCTCCATATCGGTCCAGAGAGAGGTAGTTTATGTTGGGGTTTGGTTGAGAGAAATAATTTATGGTCAGGGATAGCACTGGACCCTGACATTTAATAACATATAAGCAGGGCTAAGAATCCAGAATTCAGGATCTTCCTGACTGAGGTTCTCGATGCCCAACAGCACAGAAACTGGATGTGGTGGCATATACCTGTAATTCTAGCCCAGGGGAGGTACAGCAAAGAAGATCAGGTCAAGAACAATCCTCAGCAGCATAGCAAATTTGAGGCTACCTCAGATTATGCTGTCTTTAAACGAACCAACCAATGAACAAATAAAATTCAGTAGAACCATCAAAGTATTCTGAGCTATGGTTAGTAAATACCTCCAGTAGATATCTGCAGATATAAATGGCTTAAAGCCCAACTGTGTAGCATAAAACAAAGCATGACAAACCCTACAAAGCAAAGAGGAAAACTTCAAAAAATAATGTATATTATTTAGTGCAATGTATAAAACAACAATGCCTGAGTCTTAAGAACATGCACATGAAAAATTACACACCATTTAATTTTAAATTTTATTTTTTAGCCAATTTCAGTTAAAAATAAATGCCACAAAAGTATTAGGGCATATAATAACACTACTTATTAAATATGTATAAATTAAAAAGTTTATTTGTATGCTTTTAGATTTATTCAATCATTTGGGGGCCTAAAACTCAATATCTAATACTCAATATCTAATTCCCTCAAAACAGGGAATCTGTTTCTGACTGGGAAAAGAATTATAAATTGTTTCATGAGCATCCAGAGCACTATGGAGTGTTAAATGTCTTTTGTTATTCCACCAGGGAGAAGTATATTATCAAGTAGAAAAGAATGAGAAAGAAATTGTTATATTTAAAAGAAGACTACCTGAAAATACTAAGACTGCAATTAAACACCTGTAAATGAATTTCTCCCCCAAAGGATTACACAGGGATGAGTAGAGTAGAAGAGTGCTAGAAAATGTGATTATACTGACAATTCAAAGATACTAAAGGGAAATCCTAAGTTCCAGAGCAGTTGGCTAGAATAGAACAAACCTCCAGGTACCACTGAGGTGGATGTTACTGCTCTAAGTCCAGGACAAGAGTTGTTCACAAATGCTAGGTTTCAGCAGTAGAACTCAGGAAGTTGAAGGTCAGCATTAGCATGAGTGACCCTAATGAGGGAAAGACACCAATCTCAAGTTCCCTTCCAGAAAACAGTCTATTTTTCTCCCTGAATGAATTTAATCTTTCTGATATTGAGACATAGACAAAAGCTGGGAAGGATGTATTTTAATGCCAAAGGAAAAAAAATGAGAAACCAAGAGACATTGTAAGATTCCAATATCTGTGGCTTGCAGTCAGCTTCATTTATTTTGTTTTAAATTAATGAGATGAGCAAATGAGCAAGGTAAATAAAGTACTGCTTGTATAATTCAACTAATGACTCAGTTCTGTTAAAGGAAACCATGGGTGTGAAAGAGAAAGGCAGACCTCACTGAGGCATAACCAGAACAAGTGGGTATGTTAATTACTTTGAATGCTTACTACTAAGGATTCATCAAAAAATTGGGTAGAAGTATTAATCCCTTATCTATTAGTTATGAATCTATTTTCTGGACTTGTTCTGTGGGATTCAGTCTATGATTTGGGGAGCTACATTACTCCTTGGACTTTACCTACCCATGAGAAGATTAAAGGGTAAAGAAAATAAAAAAGATTTATATACCCATACTTATTTGGGGCTCTTGATAATATATTACCGAAAGCATATATGTAATCATGGCATTAGCATCTAACTCCAGTACTGAATGTAAAAACAGGCTTTGTGAGAACATTCTTACCCTGCATCGATTTTGTTCAAACCCAAGAGGACAGCTTTCAGTACTCAGAACCCAGTATCTTAATACACTTAAACCTGCTTTTATAGCCAATGTTTTTGAAATAGTAATAGCAATATTTTTAATAAATTCACTCATCATTACAAGTTCTCCTAGCTTATGCACAAAACTTAAAGCTTTTGTTTATTCTGAAATATAAAGTTGGGGAAGGGAAATTGCTTCCTTTATCCATTAACTCAGTTTAACCTCAGCATTTTTCACATTGCCTTTTACATTCTGTGAAGTTAACTAGTGGAGATACACCAATGTGAGTTGGTCAAAATAGTGCATACACTAGAACTAAAGTAAGCTGAGAAAGATCATATGAATATTTTAAAATAATCAGATATTTGAGTATATAATGGAGACTTATAGGCAAAGTAACAAGGAAATTAAATATTGAGGGAATTTGGGGTCCTGCCCCAGGGTCCTCTTCAGGGTTCAGATCTGATGTTTCAGGAAGCGAAAGGAACTATCTTCATAGAATATCTGAGGATGAATAAATTCTCTCACACAGTACTATTCCAAACAAACCTCTTCATTCTTCTGCTTTTATTCTATTTTTCCTGTCCTAATTCTAATACCTTCTACTTTTTTTCTCCTAGATTCTTTCTCCTGGCATCTTTTCCTACCTTATTCTCCTCTATCCTAAAATCTGTTTCATTACAGGAGGCTTAAAGTAAAGAAAAAGCTATAAGAGTTATCTCTCACTAGTCAAAAATACATTCCTAGAGTTAATGATAAGAAGTCAAGCCATTTACCATGAAAACACAAGGGTTTCAAGGTTTCAGGAGTAAGACTTTGGTGGGGGTGCACACTGCACGATGACAAATTTGAGACATAGGTCCCTTGCCAGCAGACTTGACAAGTAAAGAATTGTCATGCTTTTTTTTTAGTGTCCTTTGTGTACCAATGTTGGTTGGACATCTATAACTTTGACTTTGTCAAAATCTCTGAAGCTTTAAGCTTATGGTCTATTTATAAATAGTCTTTAGTCTAGTTTGAAGTTGCTCTGAGGTAAGTGAGATAATTATGTGCAGTAAGTCTGGGCAGAAAAACAAAACAGGCTATTAAGTGTCTACAGTTCTTATGGGACAAATAGGTCTAGTTATGAAGCATGTGTTTGTATATTTTCTATATATCTAAATTATACAGATAAATGAAGTTATCTTCCTGACCATCACAGATACACATGACCACAAAATTGAGATGTAATAATGAGATTATTTATACACATCACATGAGATTTTACACACTATAATGCAGGTATTAGAGAAACACCAAGCTGCCTCAGCAAATGTGAGCAATGGTTTCCAGAGTCGATGAACCTGCAGGCCTTGCCTGAACAGAATTAATCTCCATCTATCACTACTCGGGTAGGTTCATACTTCAACACTAGTTACCACCTGATATAACACTCACAGCCTCTGACAATTAAAGTCATTCATAACTAAACTCATCCATCACCAGGATTATGTTTTCATCTTCACAGTTTCTTATTATTTATGGCTACAGCTTAATGTAGGTAAAATATTTCTGCAGCTCTAAAGAGAAGACAGGAAATTTTTGAACACAATACTGAGTATCCTAATATTTTGCTGTGTCTCAAACACAATTATCTGCTGCAGAAAGTTGATGAATCATGAAGTTATAAAATCATAAATAGACTGGGTAGTGGTGGCAAACACCTTTAACTCTAGCACTAAGGAGGCAGAAGCAGACAAATCTCTGAGTTGGAGATGATCCTGATAAACAGAATTATTTCTAGTCAGGACAACACAGAGAAGTGTTGCTTCATAAACAAAGAGACAGTCAGACAAATAACTAACTACCTACCTAACTAACTAACGAAATAAATAGTATACTTAGGAACTTAATGACTATGAATCATGAATTGATACTCTAGGAAAAGAGAGAACTATTATAGATTTGAGAATTTTTGTGAGATGGGTATTAAATCTCTATTGATGAAGACTCCCTATCTTTCACATAACTGATATCCATATCAGTACCTCTATCCTGCCAAAAGTGAAAGTAAAATCTGCTGAAATCACAAAACATATTGCACAGATTTCTAAGGTTTGATGAGTGAAATACCTCAGGTTAATGTCTCATTGGACCAACTATTGGAGA
This sequence comes from Bramus lutescens, assembly GCA_001685075.1. Lineage (NCBI taxonomy): Eukaryota > Metazoa > Chordata > Mammalia > Rodentia > Cricetidae > Bramus > Bramus lutescens. The sequence continues at coordinate 46,999 of LOEQ01007561.1, read as the reverse complement.
GAGATGAAAGCTCAAACTCAAAAAACCTAGCTTCTTTGCACTCAGAAGTGGTATTTCCTCCTGTCATCATCCTAAAAGTGAAAGAGAAATGGGAGAAGCAGCAAAAAGAAGGTATTCATGAGTGAAGATAGAATGGAGAACTTCAAAGTTTCTTGTAAGATAAATAATTCCCAGGAAAACAAATATGATATTCATGAAATAGGCTCAGTTTCAGAAAAGAAAGGAATGAAAAATCAAAAGTTCTTTTTCTTTAAAATATCAATAAAATTGGCATTGATAAGCAATAGCCAGCCAATAAGTTAGAGGTAACGGGAGACAGAAATATTAAGAGATAGGCAAAGCATTGTATTGTTATACATACGAATTCTATGGCTTGAATGTCTGTCCTCTCCAAAATTACAATGAAGTTCAGTTCCCATCATAGCAATAATAAGAATAGGGTTGTTCGGATGTCATGAGTAAGCAAGAGTTGGCATTGTTCCTGCAGCATGCTAGAAAATAGGCCCTGCCTCTCACCTGGGCAGTATAGTGGAGCTTACCCTGTTGATTGGCGTGCAGGTGAGTCATCCCTGAGGTTACTTACATGAGCAGGAGAGCTGAACACCATTCCTTGTTTTACACATTATAGCAGTCAGGAGAGTGGGCCCTGTACCTCCTCCGGGCAAAACTGTAGAATGGTCCTTTTGGGGTGAGTGTGAGTGAGCCGGACCTGAGGGCATTTCAGCAGGAGAACAAGTTGCTCCTTGCTTCATGTGGCACTGGATGAGCTAGGTGGGGCACTACTGAAGAGCTGTCCCAGGTGGTGATGTTGAGGGAAATTTAATGAATTGACAAACCAAGATACCACCCAGGCCCAGAACCAGGGCTAATATTTAGCCCATTTAACATCTTCCTCATTTATCAAGGAGGAGATAAAGGGGCCTAACCTGCAAATCCAAAACATCAGGATCTCCATGAGGAGATCCAAGAGGAATTCTTCCAGTTAGGGTCCAATACTGATGGTTCAGGAGAAGCCAGAGGCCTCGGACCAGATCAATGACTCAGAGCAATGATCATTTACAAATAAAGATGTAAGGACTAAAGGGTTCACTGTGTGACTCACTGGGCCACACTACTAGTTCCACAGGGAGAAATCGTTTTTGATTTTTGGTTGTTCTTTTAAATTTATTTTTTATTTTTTTGTGGTCAATTTTTTTTTATTAAAAATTTCTACCTCCTCCCATTTCCCTCCCATCCCCCCAATTC
>LOEQ01007561.1:29983-45467 GCA_001685075.1 Bramus lutescens | reverse complement strand
TGGGTGAGTGCGCCCCTCGCGGTCCTGACTTCCTTGCTCATGATCTCCTTCCTTCTGCTCCTCATTTGGACCTTGGGAGCAAATTTATTTTTTTTATAGCAGGGAGATTGCCAGGGCAGAGGAGAAGATGCAAGGGGATAGATGGGAAGATGACTGGTACCAAGATGCATGATGGGAAATCCACAAAGAATCAATAAAACGTTAAAAAAGAAATGGTCTGTTAAAGTATATTTAATGCATGATTTTCTCTCCATATTTTGGATTAATATTATTATAAAAGTTTGAGCTTATCCTCTTACCTTATCTTTAACCTTCTACATTTTATACTCTTATAATGATAGCAAGCAAAGCATTAATAGTTGAAGAAAGCTTGTTATTAGATTTCTTAATTTCAATAATGAGTACCAACCAGGGTTATATTTGCTGTAAATTACATAGCCCCCAGATTATAATAAATGAAAATAATTTAAAATTAGATAAGATAATAACAGCATAAAATGGAGCCCTTAATAAGCATATCCAAATTAATTGGGAGTTTGCATATTGACCATTGCTAAGCAGGTTATATATAATATACCAGCGGTGAAGTATATATACTGGGAAACTATTTCTAATACATTAATTCACCCTAAATCAATGTCTAGAGTCAATAAAAAATCAGATCAACACAGCAGTAACTCATTCTGAAGACACTGTCAACTTGACTCAAAAATTTATAGAAAAGTCACAGAAGATAGAGACATATTAAATATGTAAAGAATAAAATACTTTTTAATTTATACATCTCTTATGCTTATATAAACAGAAGGCAGAGGCAGGCAGATCTTTATGAATTCAAGGCCAGCCTGAATTCCTGGAACTACAGAGCTGGTCCCAGGACAGCTAAGGTTATTACACAGATAAACCCTGTCTTGGGAAAGAAGCAAGCATAAAATGTTATTTGTTTATGTAACACTCCTGTAATTTAAATAAAAGTAATATAATTGGGAGTATATTAGTGAAAACCCAAATGTTTAAAAATTGAGTTAGAATAACATTCTGGAACAAGACTGAAATTATAAAATTTCCATAAGAAGCAGGTGAGAACATTGTGTTTTCAGTAAGGCAAAAATGTCTATTTGGCCTTCCACCAGAATATGCTTAAGTGTAAGCGATTCTACAGTCCTAGAAAAAAAAGCATATGGATATTGTGATAAATCTTTGTAACTTTATGTGTGTAACTGCTATGCGATGACCATAGAAGACAATTTCCTTGTACTGAACTAATTCCTATAGTTCTTGATGTCTCTAACCTTTCTTCTTCAACAACCCATAAACTTTGAGAGACAGGTTTATGTTATAGATGCTACATTCATGGCTGAGCCTAATCCAGTCTCTGTTGTCTGCACCTTGACTTGTATCTCTTTGCTAATCTCTACCCACTGCAAACAGAGGCTACTGAGAGATACATTTATCTATGGGTACAATGATAAGGCATTGGGAGTCAGTTTAATACCATATACATTTAACAAAACAGTTAACAATGCCCACAATGTACTCTTATTTATTTTTTGACTTCAAGGCATATTATAAATAAAATAGCTATTTTAAATTTCATATCTAACATCCTGAAATCAGAGAAAATTTAAGAAATATAAGAAAAACATGTCTTATGTTTTCCTTATCCATGGTTATTTCACTAAGAATTATTATTTCCAGCTCCATCCATTTACTTGAGAATTCAATAATGTACTATCCAATTTCATAAATATGCCCTATATTAGTCTTCATTATCCATGAATCACTTGAGGAACATCTAGGTTGTTTCTGCTTCCCAGCTATAGTGAATAGTACAGAAACAACCACAGACATGTAAATATCTCTATAGGAACATGTGATGTCCTTTAGGTATGTGTACAAAAGTGATAGTGCTAGATAATCTGATGAATCTAGTTTTAGATTTCTGAGGAACAACCACACTAATTTTTGATGTACCAGATTGGACACCTACCAGTAATGACTAAGTGTCCCCTTTGCTCTAATCTTCACTGGCCTCTGCTGTAATTTTACTTTTAAATATTAGCCATTCTGACAGATGTAAGGTGAAATAAAGAATTAGTAGTATGCAGTATTTTTATAAGAAAATTTCAGATGTGTGTACTTTTGAATTGACAAACTATTGAATTGACAGCACTCTAGGAACTGATGAAGAATTGTCCCTTTGGTACCTGACTTAGCTACATAAGCTACATAAGAAACTCCTGTGACCAATATAAATAACTGAACAAAAATGTATAGTGAATCAATTTTCACCAAAACCTAATGTAATTAGAATGGAAGCTAATTGGGAGCTTAGACATAAGAATAATATGATTAGAACTACATGATTTACATAATTTTCTTTCACACAAATTCTATTAAAAAGTATAACCTCTGAAAGATGGAGCAAACAAAATGCAATGCAGCATAAACAGAATCAATGTTATGAAGCAGACAACAGAACCACACTAAGGCAACTTAAGATTTTCATACAAAGCTTTGACTGAAAGCTATACTACAAACAGCAAAAGAAATTCTAAATCTCACTTCAAGCATGAGATTATGCTAAAGTCTCTACACAGAAAAGACTATTCAAAATTATAATTCTGAGTCATTTAAATCCAAGGAACATATAATTGTGTATGAAAGTAAACACATATAGTTCAAAATGACTTTGGAATGGGAAATATCTTTTATTTGAGTTCTAAATTTTTGATGGTGCTGGATTCAGCTCATTTTTTTTATTTTGTGAAGCAAAGATGAAACAATGTTAGCAAGACTTCCTATGATTGACTGTATGTTTTGGTTTTATTTGATAGCACTTTGCTAAAGGAATTTTTCTGTAAGAGTGTTTTATTCTTGCCAGTCATGGTGGCACATGATTAAAGAGTCAACACTCAGAAAGCAGAGGCAGGAGGACCAGAATTTCATGGTCATTCTTGGCTATCTTCCAGGAGACATATATTAGTCAAGGAAGTAATAAACAAACATTTAACAGGTTTATTTTAAATTAAAGTATTTTGTCTCAGGAATAATAAAAATCTGCAAACTTTTTATACACAAAGATAAATATGAATACAGAAGCCATATACATTGCTGAATGTGTGGCTTAGATATAAGATTACTACATGTAAATAATCAAATGCAAATGTGGCAGAGAAGAGAGAGGACTTTTATGCTACACAATGCTATGGAAAGAATTATATATATATTTGAGAAAGAAAGAGACTATTCTATATCTTTGTAGAGAAATGATGCATTGCAGACAGAAGATCACTGAACAGAAAGAAACAAAGCCTCAGCTTAGATTCTCAGCAAAAATAAGTTATATTAAATATAATTCTACATATTTGGACTGATCCTGTTTCAAACAGGCAGTCTTTAACTTAAAGTCTATTGTCATGGGAAACATACAATATTTTTCTCTCTATCACTTCTCAGTATTGTAATATCCAACTCTCATGTATTTTCAAGAACACTTTTACCATGAAATATAAAGTAGAAGAAGGTAAATTGCTAGAACCAGTCCTTACTTATCGAGCCAGGGTTACCTGATTATGGACAGCAGGAGAGAAAACCAGGCCAGGATAATATCTCCACAACACAACTGGGACTGTGACAAGTTTATTGCACACAACCAGACTTTTTATACCCTTATTATAAACAGAATATAATGACAGTGGTCAGGACCAATACAATGGTAGTTTCCAGGATATAACAATATTTGCAAGCTGTAGAGGGAACATAATATTAATGTCTAAGACTAATTGTTCTGTCAAGCTTCTATATGGTTCATTGACTTCTAGGGAACACATAGATGCACAAAGGAATATACATTGCTTTGAATGCATCACTGCCTGAAAGAGTGTGTCTCTTTTCCCAGGAAGAAAAAGGCACATCATGCCCCAGAAACCATGGAGTTTAACTTGAAAAACCTATGGTGCCTATCTCAAAGAAACTAAACCAGGTCAACTTCATGATTTCCCATTAAATAAAAAGCAGTGCATAACTAACTGAGGACTCAGACAACTATATTTTTTTTTATATTTAAAGATTTATTTTCTCAATTCTTTTTTCTCTAATGAAATGAAAATTTAAAATTAATCATTAAAACATAGGGTCAAACTGTAATATAAGAAACAGAAAAAAGCTGAAACCAATAACATATCACATCCAGATAATAAAGATTTTAGATATATAGATGAGGATCATTTGCTTTACAAAATTTTTATTGACACTTAATGATCAGACTGGTATTTCCACACAAAAGAAAGCCAGCTCTCAAGTTCTAGACTGGTATGGGCTTATGGGCTCTCAACACTTATGTATTTTAGTTGTCATTACACCTGCAAATGGAGAAACTCATTTTTCAAATGAAAAGACTCAGTAGACGTCAGTGATGAGGGCATTTGAAATCCATTCTAAATTGTGGACTTCATTTCAAGGTGATAGATGATCCTTCCAGTCAAAATGACACATAAAAGAAAGCAGTTGTTTAGAAATAAAAAACTGGTGAAAGAAAGGTGATAAGCTTTGCAGTGGTGAATGCAACAGAATACATCTATTGATATATCACAATGAAATTTCCTAACTTGAATTAATTGTTCCATTTTCTCCATAGACATAGATTCCATAACAATATTAAAAAGCTGCATTAGATTTTTTTAACCAATATTGGGTATCTTTATAAAGCAGTAGTTTCTTATTCCTGATGTGTTTATTAATGCTGTTTTTATTTCAAAAGAGATAATTTTGTTACTCTTCCATCCATTAATGTAACTTCTGTGTGGAATTTAAAGAATACAGTGAGTGGTAAGATATTCAAGGTTAATGTTTTCTTCATATAATCTTGATATTTGAAATGGAATGACTGCTCTTATTCCAGAAATCAATGTTAATACTGTTAATAGAACACTTAATAGACACATATTTAGAATGATTCTAGGTCCCTTACTTTAGGTATACATTTAAGGGTCTTAGGGAACAGTTCCTTTCATTTCTGAATTTCAAAAATTGTACCTTCATTCAACAGAGAGTACTTATATCTTTTCCATAATATTTGGCACTATAAATCATTATTTTCTCATTGGTAGTTATGAGTAGAACAATTTTAAAATACATTATACCATTACTCCTTGGGGTGCAACAGAACAACAACAAAATATCCTATTACCAGAATATTTTTAAATGATTTATTAATTTTTATTTTATATGCATTTGTATTTTACTGCTATGTATATCTGTCTTAGAGTGCCAGATCCCCTGGAGGTAGAGTTATAGACAACCTTGTCACTCCTAGGAATTGAACCCTGGTCCTCTGGAAGAATGTCCAGTGCTCTTAATTGCTGAACCACCTCTCCATCTCCCACAGAATATTTTCCTGTGAACATTTTTACACAACACTCTATTGCCTATATTCTACATTCCAATAATCACTATAACTTCAATTTCCAAGCCATGTACATGGGGAAGCTAAATTCAGAGTGATATGAGCAAAGATGCAGAAGTTTTCCTACATTTGCCCTCACTGAAACATCTTCTTGGCTAAGCCACAAAACATATTATATTAATAACTTCACAACAACTAAAAATTGAGAAGAAATTATGCTCAGATAAAGTTTTGGTGGAACAAAAAATAATAAATGTCAATGAAAGGGGTACCAATGTCAGTTTAACATTATTTCCTTTCCCAATTTCTGATAGCTACTAGAGCCGAGAACAGCATTCTCTAGAAGAACACAGGTACTCAACTATACCTTTAATACCAATATGATATAGGAGGTTCTTCTATCTATGTGTTGCTTTCCTTGGTTGAATAAAGAAACTGCCTTGGCCTTTTGATAGGGCAGAACTTAGATAGGCGTGGAATAGAGAACTGCATGCTGAGAGGAAGAAGGCAGAGGCAGAGAGCCGCCATGGAGTTTCCAGAGTCAGACATGATTAATCTTTCTCGGTAAGCCACGGCCTCGTTGTATTACATAGATTTGTAAAAATAGGTTAGATCAGGATGTGAGAGTTGGCCAAGAAGAGGCTAAATATAATGGGCTAGGCACTAATTTAATTAATACAATTTCTCTGTGATTATTTTGGGGGTTAAGCTAGCCAGGCAGTGCCCACTCCTCCATACTACATCAATATGTGTCCATTCCACTGGACAATGACTAAGAAGGACATTTTTTAGGTCTTAGTTTCTAAGCCTAAGTTAAGTTGATCTGGAACTTAAGTTCCATATCAACCTCAGAAAGCCTCAGTACAAAATGCACTCCTAGGAACACAAGGAGAAAGCCAACTCTAAACACGCTGGTTCTGCTAAAGGAAAAATAAATGTGTACATCTAGAAGCTTGGTTTCTGTTTCATTATGGAGTATGGAGCTCTACAGCTGGAATTATCTACAACAAGAAATACAATATATCTCAAATATAAGTTTTGCTCATTAACTCAAATTTGGGTTATGATTTCTATGGTATTTATAATGTTTTTATTTAGGTTGATGTATATGACTGATTCTTTCAACTCAAAATTTACTCTCTTATTATGTATCATACCTAAATTCTCTAAAGACATTCTTTTATAAGTAATATGAGTAACAGTTTGTGTCATTTCAACGAAATACAATTTTTTTNTAATTTAATTAATACAATTTCTCTGTGATTATTTTGGGGGTTAAGCTAGCCAGGCAGTGCCCACTCCTCCATACTACATCAATATGTGTCCATTCCACTGGACAATGACTAAGAAGGACATTTTTTAGGTCTTAGTTTCTAAGCCTAAGTTAAGTTGATCTGGAACTTAAGTTCCATATCAACCTCAGAAAGCCTCAGTACAAAATGCACTCCTAGGAACACAAGGAGAAAGCCAACTCTAAACACGCTGGTTCTGCTAAAGGAAAAATAAATGTGTACATCTAGAAGCTTGGTTTCTGTTTCATTATGGAGTATGGAGCTCTACAGCTGGAATTATCTACAACAAGAAATACAATATATCTCAAATATAAGTTTTGCTCATTAACTCAAATTTGGGTTATGATTTCTATGGTATTTATAATGTTTTTATTTAGGTTGATGTATATGACTGATTCTTTCAACTCAAAATTTACTCTCTTATTATGTATCATACCTAAATTCTCTAAAGACATTCTTTTATAAGTAATATGAGTAACAGTTTGTGTCATTTCAACGAAATACAATTTTTTTAACAACAGTCAAATTTGTAATAAAACAATATATGTGCATATATACACCTATTTGCTTATGTCATTGATTCCACCTTAAAAAGAGAAAAAGATTTTTAAGCACCAATAAAAAGGGAAATTGATCATGTACTGGACTGATTTATTGGGAAAAGGTTTGATTTGAAAAGTAAAATGACTTTATGAGTTCAACCAATTACTTAACAATATACTTATTAATGGTTTATTATCAAACAAAAAGGTAGATTGCAATCATATAGACTATTTAACCATAAAGCATATCTTGTTTTCTTCCTGGAATGAAAAGGCTACAGATTTATTTAATATTATGTCACTACCTAAAAATCTTGTACCTCTTTATAACTGTGAACTTTTAGAAAATAAAGCCAGCACCCTTAAAGTTCTGCTGACATCGACTCCAAGTTTCTATACATGGCATTTTTTAGTTCCATTTTTGAAACAAGGCTCAGTGTCTTAGTCAGTGTTCTATTGCTGTGAAGAGACACCATGACCATGTCAATTTTTATAAAGGAAAACAATTAATTGGCATTTGCTTGGAGTTTCAGAAGTTTAGTTTGTTGCCAGCACGGTACAAAGCACAGCAGCATGTGGGCAAACATGGTACTAGAGAAGTAGCTGAGAGTTCTAAATTCAGATCTGCAGGCAGAAGAAAGAGAATGAGGTAGGATCTGGACTGGTCTTGTTAGACCTCAAAGTCCATCCCCAATGATAAACTTCCTCTAACACGGTGAAAACCTTCTCCAACAAAGCCACAGTTCCCAATCCTTTTCAAGTAGCGTCACCCCTAATGATAGAGCATTCAAGTGTATGAGCCATTGAGGGCCATTCTTATCCAAACCACTACACTCGGTAGCCTGTCTCTTGTTTTTATTCTTCTGGGTCAGGTAAAGGTTACTGTGGACTTCATTCCATAGCATATTACAGTAAAATGTAGAATGTCGTCTTATAGAGATCATACTCAGATGTGTTTATTTAGTCAATATATTTATGAAAAGAATACATGGTCAAAGATATAATTTCTTTAGTTTTCTATAATGTTTGTTAAATTACTTTAAATATTGCCCATTGATGCAGTAAATTTATTCTGATTGAATGTATTCACAAAACCACATTTAGATGTAAAAGATGTTGGAGGATTAAGTTTAATCTTCTGTTGTTAACTCCTACCTTTAATTGCTTGTATTTTGAAATTGCAGCCTACACAAAAAAGATATTTGTATTTTCTAAATTATACCTTCTTTGGCATTCAGTAATCTTTTAGCTTAGACAGGTATATACAACTATATATATATACATATATATACACATATATACATGTATGTATGTATGTATATATGTGTGTGTGTGTTAGAAATTTATTATCATTGATTTAAAAGTTTTAAAGTCTGTAACTATTTTGGTATATTTATTCATATATTTATAAATTATAATTTTTAGATTTACTTAAATCTGAGAAGTTATGATCTTTTTATCTATTTTATTTTCATATCTAATTATTCATTTTAAGGAATAATTTTTACTTTATTGGATGTTTCTTTACGTGTATTTTATTGGTTGTTAATATATTTAAAATGTGCAAGGATGAGACTGTGTGCATTCATTGTAGCTCTGCAGTTTGTGGTCAAACATTCATTTCTAGAGTCACAAATGCCTCTTCAATGCTCTTCAACATTTCTTAATAGTCAGCTCTGTGCTGCTGTTAGAGGTGACATGTTTAGCCTCAGATCGTTTTCATTCTCTTCTAGTAACTATCTGCCATCTCTTGCAAGTTTGACGTTAGAGTACTCAATTACGTTTTGGGTAAATAGTGCTATCTTAATTAATTTTTCTTTCACTGTGGAACTTGGTAAAGCTAATTAGCAAATGATCTTCTGAGGCTTAAGCTATTTTATTTCACGTTGCACTGCCTTCCAAGTACCCAAAAGTTTTATTTTATCTTTCTTGGCAAAAGCTTAATACCCTCTCGAAGTATTTGTTCGCTTCCTAGATCTCTACTGTGTTTCGTCTTTTCTTGTTATTATTATTTTGGTATTTTTACCCTAATACCCATTTGCTCTATATTTTAAAGGTGTTGGGATTGATTTTCTTGTTCTCTGATCCACCACTCTGGCAGCACAGATTTTCTCTCTGAGTCTGGTTTTAATTCTTTATTTTTCTTTCCTTCTTACTTTTCTCACCAACCTTGCTTTGCATGATAAAATTTTCTGTTCCATTTTCTGGCCCACATTTGTTTTGTTTATAAGGCTTTACTAACTTCCAAATATATTGTTAACCCATTGTGTTTGCTTTTGCTTATATTTACAACTCCTGATATAAGAAAAAAAAACCCTGAACTTCAAGTTTTCCCGAACAACTACTAACAGGACCACTGCACTTGACCTCACTGTGGTGGATGCATTTGATACTTGGTCAACTTCCTTGTGGTGGTTTAAATAGATATGGACCCAATGGACTCATTTGTTTGAAGGCATAGTCACAGGGACTGGCACTATTGTAGCCTTGTTGGAGGAAGTGTGTCACTGTGGAGGCATGCTTTTAGGTCTTATAAGACCATGCCTAGCCAGTGGGACACAGACGATTTCTGGTGCCTGTGGATCAAGATAGAGAATCCTCAGGTACTTCCCAGCACATGTCTGTCTGCATGCCAATATGAAGATAATGAACTGAACCTCTGAACTGTAAGCCAGCCCTAATCAAATGTTTTCTTAATAAGAATTGCCGTGGTCATTGAGTCTCTTCACAGCAATAAAAACCCTAAAACAATCATCAACCACTTAAAGCCCTATAAATTTAAAGATGAAGCCTGTCTTCATTTAGAGGAAAATTCTGCATTATATTTGAGCATGTTTAGTGTCCTGGTTTGTTTCCCCAATTGTTTCTTTGCCTCTAGTTATTTCTGGAAGCTTCTTCTGCTAGATGGAGCAGGGGTGGGTGGGTGAATATTTTCACTCTGTGTATTGGTTGAATTCACCAGAGACAAAGCAAGGGGAAATGGACCTAATAGCTGAAAACCCACGAGTTTATACCAATAAATGTATACTCATTGAATTTGAAGCTGCTTGAAATATCTTATCTTTTGTTTGGGGTAAAAATGGAAGACCTCAGCACACTTTTTGTTTTTATGTGGAATTTGTTTAGAACTTAGGAGAAACTGCATCAGGCTATCTGCCACATACCAATGCAAACTAGACTATAAATACTGTGTGTGTGTGTGTGTGTGTGTTAAATTAAATAAAAATAAAAGTTTCCATTAAAATATTAAGCGAAATAAATCTACAAGTTCATACAAAAACAATAAATTCCCCTCTCAAACCATGGAAGTGTATTATAACAACTTTGTGTATTACTTGATTAGATATCCATTTTACTGAAATAGGCTTTTCAGGGTAATGAATAAGCATATCATCACTGTTGCATCTTCCCTATAATCTTTTATGAGAATGAATAGAGGCTTGACAGAAGTATGCCATGGTTGAGGGAATAAATTGACTTTTTCTTGCAATATTGTTACTAATTAATTCTACATGGAATCCTGCTTTGCTTTGCTCTTTTAGCATAATGGAATAATAGTGCATAGCACAGACTACTCTATTTGTCTTTTGTTTGAAATTCTCTTATAAATTATATTGTAATTTACTTGGTTAACACTATTTGGAATTGCTGTTCTTAGAAAAGCCAAATCAAGTTAATTTGGCTTAAGCTTATGTAATGCACCTACTTTCAAAACACAATTCTGAAATCTATAACACCGTTACCAAGATCTGTGAATACACGTAACTTTAAAATATTGAATACTTGTTCAGAGTTTCAAAAATTAAAATTGAAGCCAGAGAAGCAAAACAAAATACAGTTTTCCAAGATATAGAGACAGAAGAATTAATTTACCTACAATAACTAACTTTATTGATTTAATATTAATTTGCAAATTAGTACAATTTTAAGTAGAGCAATTTAACTTTGCCATGTGAAAAGAAGACAAGTGCATTAAAGACATCTGATTTTGAGAATAAAGTAGAATATTTTATAAAGTTGTGAACACAGAGCTTGTAACATTGCTGAAATATTTAATCTGAGCATGTAGAGGAAGAGCTAATTGTGGAATATTATACTTGCAGAAAATGCAAAACAGTTAATTTTATTCAAACACCTGTTTAATAGAAATGAAAGATTTGTAGAAGAATACTGAAGCAGTTATCTTCCTAATAATTTATTCTTTCATTTTAATATTTTTGGTGTTTGTCATAGTCTTTTGATAAAACATCATGACAAAAAACTAACTGGAGAGGAAACGGTTTATTTCTGCATCTATGTCCTGATCATAGAATATCTTTTTTTTAAATAATGAAAATAGGTTTATTTTGTCTCTAAATAATTCCACACCAAAACATTTTGCTGAAAATGAAATGATTTTTAATCTCTAGACAACAGATCTCTAAATGGCACTGAGAGGATTGGAATGGATGTAGTTTAGCATGCTTGTCGTGGGTAAGGCCCTGATTCAATCCTCAGCTGTTTCCTGCTTCCTCACTAAAAATATATTCAGGATTTATCGAAAGTTTGATATTTAAATACATTTAAATGTGGACCTTACAGATATTTTAAGGCTCAGGCCATCCAGAACACAATGTAGAGACACAAGTATGTGGTGACTGCTGGATATTCTAAAGGGACAAAGAGCTTTCAAATATAAAAAGCAATTAGACTTTCTATAATTTAACTCTAAGATCTATTCTCCTTTATATACTTCAATGTTGCTGGCAGTTTCATACACTTTTACTTTATAAAGAATTCCTCTAGGAAGAAGTTTCTGGAGGTATCCCAGATATAGACAGCTACATTTACTGTCATATTTACAATATCTGCAAAGTACGGCACATCCAGGCCCAGGTTCTTGTGATCAAGAGGCTTCATGATGGCCTCCTCCATGTATTCTTGGGTCCGTCAAACTGATCATCAATCCAGTAAAAGGATCAACCTTTATAGTTGTGCCCATGGCCATTGGGATTGCTGCATTTCCCAAACACTTTCAAGTTCTCTTCATTGCTCAGGGATGACCTGTGCAGCTGGTAGCTTGCACTGAAGGACATAAGGCGTGACAGTTGTGCTTGTGCATGGCATGCCTGATCATAGCACATCTTAAAGAGAACTCAAAACTCAAGAAAGAAACTCAAGTGAAGAACCTGGAACAAGAAACAAAGCATCGATAAATGCTTCTTATTGCCTTATTCTCCATGGTTTACTCAGGTTTTTTATTTTATTTATTTATTTATTTATTTATTTATTTATTTATTTTTGGTGTGTATTATGTCATCCATCATCATGGGCTCCGGGGTAGCACTACCCACAGAGGGTTGAGCCTACATCCATCAGTCATTAATCAAGGCAATTTTCGACAGATTAAGCTACAGGCCAGTCTTACTGAGGAACTTCTCACTGAAGATTCCATTTTACCAGATATATCTAGCTTTGTTTAAAGTTGATAATAAGCAGCCAGAAAAACTGATCCCAGGCCAACTTGACAAACCTTTTATTGTTCAGTTGTAACCTTGCTCCTCTTGTTCATTTCCAAGATCTCATATTAATATCAATATCACAATATAAAATACTTCAACTTTTAAAAATCCTCCAATCTTTAAAAATTCAAGCAGTTTAAAAGTTTATTCTCTTTGAAAAAATTCAAGTCTCATCCATATCCCAAGTTTGTGTGAACTGTTTAAGTTTTCTTTCAAATACCCAATTTCTCCCCCCAACTCCAAAATGTTTATAAAATTCTAGTTGCTCCAAAATGCAAAAGTCTCTCGGTTAGGGATTCCTGAAGGTCAAAAATAAGTTTTGTATAATCTTATCATGGGGGAAGAACAAGGATATAATCACAATCAGATTAAAACAAGTCTAAAATTCAACAGTGTACAGAGTTCAATGCCTTTTGGTTAGACACTCATGGTTTCTCTATGACAAAGTGCTTGGTTCATTTCTCTAGCACTGATCTTTGCAGCACAGTTGCTCCAGTTGGGGAGGAGTTGTTTATCAAAGAAGTTAAGTGATAAAAAAAAGAGTTGTTTGCATTGTAATATTATTTTAATACTCTTCTCTAGATAAATCATTTTATTTCTTTTTCCTATACAACCCTTTGTCAGACTATCTATCTCTGATTATTTTCAACTAACTCATCCCCAGACTATGTGGCCAGGAGGGCTTAATAGCCATACTCTTTATCAAATTTTGCTTTATAACTTTATGGTTTTGAAAAAATAATTTTATTTTAAAATGTAACCGATCTAATTACTCTGGCTCCTCTAATAATGATTTAAATATTTAAATATTTATGACTTACAAGAGACGTGGCAAGTAAAAGCTATGTCATAATTGGTGTCATGAACATATTCATTAAAACATTTTGTGGGGTTTCCTAGCTTTCTTACCCTCACATCCCTGAATATCTTTAGAGCCAATTAAAATATTTAAGATTCTCCTGGGATTTACATACATGCCAATAGACTTAAATCATTCAGAAAATAGATGCTTAGGTCTTTGCCTATGCTTTAGGTAAGTCTTTCTGCAAATTCTAAGTACTAACGTACTAGTTTCCACCTTTTTATTAAGTTTGACACCTGTTATTTGCTGTTCTCTCTCTCTCTTTGACTTAACTCATTTCAAGTCTGTCTTTGCTATATTAAAATAACTCCTTAAATTTTACCGTATTTTGAAATCTGAACATGTGAAGAACAATTTATCCCACAGAACTAAATATTATCAGATGAAAGATTTTGGAATGAGGAGACTATCCTACATGTCCCCATGAAATTTTAGTGTCACTATTTTCTTTAACAAGACAGAATCACAAAAGGAAATAACATATATAGTATTCTTAAAAAAATATTTCTACAGAGAAAGTTTAAAATTTTTGTTCACATAGTAGTAAGAAAACTAAATCAATATATTTAAAGAAGTGCTCCACTAATAGACAATTGTTTGTACTTCTTTATAATACCAAGAAATATTCAAATTTGCAGAAAGAATTAAAGTGACTTTCAATCAATGGCAGAATAGTCATATTCTACATTTGCTGTGGGTTTTTCAAATTTTGTGAAGCAAGCTCCATGGGAGCAGGCGCAGATCCACTTCAGAGACTTTTGTGAATCCGGACCCAGGCCAGAGCAGACCTGAGACAGGGAACTCCACAGGAACAGGAACAAGGGAGCAACCACTGAGTGAGTGAGCCAGAGCCAGAGACTGCTGGGGTTCTGGACGTGAATCTGGGACCTTCAAGGAAGTAGAACTAAGCCAGGAACCCTGTGGGTCTGGGCCTGAGTCTAGGACTTCGGAGGAAGTAGGTCTGAGCCAGGTCCCATGCAGATCTGGGCTTGAGTCTGGGAACTCAGGGAGAGTAGGCTTGAGCCAGGAACCCTGTGGGTCCTAGAGTTGGTCTGCTACATCAAATGGAAAAAGCAGGAATCAGAAACCTCCGTGGGACCTGATCTGAGCATGAGTCTGGAACCTCTGAGGGAGCAAGCCTGAGCCAGATACTCTGCAAGACTGGGCAGACCTGAGCCTGTGAACTCCAAGAGAGTAGACCCAAGTCAGAGACTTGCCAGACCAGCTCCAAGCCAGGGACTTCTACAGGAGCGGTTCCAGACTAGGATTTACAGAAACAGGTCAAAGCTGACAAACCTTGGAGAATGCAAACTCCAAGGGAGTGGAACAAAGCCCGGGAGTGCTGAGTTACCTCCAGTGACCAAAGAGATAACTAAAACTGTGGCACTAACTGTACCATGAGAAACAACCATCTGAGCTTTGGATTCACTGGCACCTAGAAGATTAATCAACAGAATTACTGACAGCCTCAAACACACCTATTAGAGGAAAAGATGAGAACACGCACACTATAAAGAGAAACATGACACCAGTAACACCTAAAGAGCCTACAACAGCAAGACTTGAACAACCAAATATAGATGAAGCAGAAGAAAATGACCTAAAACATAACTTCAGGAGAATGTTGGAAACTCTTAAAGAGGAAATGAGAAATTCCCTCAAGGAAATGGAGGAAAAGGCAAACAAAAAATTGGAAGACACCAGCAAATCCCTTAAAGCAAACAAAGAAAAAGAAATCAAACATGTGAAAGAAACTATTCAAGACTTGAAAACTGAAGTAGAGACTATAGTAACATGAGGGCCAGCTTGTTGGGGCTGTCCCGCCGGGTACCCCACAGCCAGCAAGCCCCAAAGAAAATCACACAAAGATCTCTATAAGT
>LOEQ01007561.1:0-25597 GCA_001685075.1 Bramus lutescens | reverse complement strand
ACCTTCCTCAAGACCCTGTAATACCACTTTTGGGTATATATCCAAAGGATGCTCGATCCTGCCACAAAGACATGTTCTCAACTATGTTAACAGGAGCATTGTTTGTCATAGCCAGAAACTGGAAACAACCTGAATGCTCTTAGACCAAAGAATGGATAAGGAAAATGTTGTACATTTACACAATGGAGTACTACATAGCAGAAAAAGTAACAGCATCTTGAATTTTGCAGGCAAATAGATGGAGCTAGAAAACATCATTTTGAGTGAGGTAATCCAAATACAGAAAGAAAATTATCAAATGTTCTCACTCAAAAGTGGTTTTTATACATTAAGCAAAGAAAACCAGCCCAACAAATCACAATCCCAGAGAACTTGGACAACAATTAGGACCCTAAAAGAGACATACATAGATTTAAAGTATATGGGAAGTATAAAAAGAAAAGATTTCTTAAATAAATTGGGAGTATAGGGACCTTGAGAGAGGGTTGAAGGGGAGGGAACAGGGAGGGGAGCAGAAAAAAGTATAGAGCTCAAAAAAATAAAAAAACAATTAAAATAAATAATATCTTATTAGGAACTAACAGCTGAGCTTTACTTAATCTTTAGCAAATTATGACATAGGATATGTAATTTTGTATTTTGATACTGTAATCTTGTGAATGTTTTGTGATTTTTGTCTTTATAAACCCTTACAATAGTAGACAGAGTGCTTCTCCCACCATCTGCTGTGTCAGACTGTGAGGCAGAGGATCCATGCTAGACTGTGCTTAATAAATGAGACCTTCCTTTTGCATTTGGAAAAAAAAAGAAAAAAGTATGTATAGCACATAAAATATATCCTTCAGTGCTAAATTATGCCACTCAAATATCATGTACTTTAAAATTTCAGTGTTTATTTCTGAGATAATTTCCTTTAGAAATTTCAGATCATAGTTAACTGGAGCTAACTGAAATCATAAAAATCAAAATTATGGATAAGCGTGATAGTGTAACATTAGGGTCGGCTTGTTGGGGTTTATGTCTTGCCCAGTTCCCACAGTCTGTAAGCCCCCAAAGAAAATCACACAGAGGTCTCCATAAGATTATAAACTAATTGGCCCATTAGCTCAGGCTTCGAATTAGCTCTTATAAATTATATAGCCAATTATTTTTATCTATGTTAGCCACATGGCTCAGCACCTTTTTCAGAGGGGCAGGTCACATCCTGCTTCTTTGGTTATCTTGGCAGGACTGCTGAAGAGCTCCCTTTTTCCCATAATATTCCTGTTCTCATTTTCACACCTCTACTTCCTGTCTGGTTACTGGCCAATTCATGTTTATTTAAAATATAATTGACAGAATGAAGAATTGTCCCCCACTCTTTTTTTTTAACAAAGGAAAATATCCATAGTCCATTTGTTGGGAATGTGGGTGTACTTATCCAGGCTACTTCCTGCTGGTTGGGGTTGCTGATAATCTTCTAGGGACATAAAGAAAATTTAGAGTTACGATCAAGTCTTAACCAAAGTATCCTGTGAGTCTTGGTCATCTCAGGCAGCAGTCTTGAATCTGTTCTGGATGTAGAACTCAGACATCTGGGCCATCTGTTGCTAGCGGAGATTAGACTTCTGAGTATTTTCTTTGGCGGCTTACTGGCTTTGGGAACTGGGCAGGACATAAACCCCAACAAGCCGGCCCTCATGTTACAAAATGGTGCCAATGTGTGGACAACTGCATCCATATAAAGCCTGAGAGAGCTCATGAAGTAATTCTAGACAAAAAAAAATATAGGGCAAAACATGGCTTCTTGGTAGCAGCAATTATTCGGATCTGCTCAGCTTGCTAGTGGCATGTGCTCTCATTTAAGAGAGGCTTCCCTGCTCAGCTTTAGCTGCAAAACACTGCAGCTCTTTAAGGGGTCCTGCCATAAAACACTTAAATAGTATTGATAAAAGCTGACCACATGCATTTTGGTTTTCAGATGTAGCCTTTTTAAAATGCCAGCTTTCTGGGCTGTCCTGACAGGGCAAACTCTGACTCTTTTAGGCAGGCAGTCTGACTAAGGAGCATTTGAGTGTTGTTTGTGGACACACTGTTGCAGATTGCTTGCTGGCAAGAACCTTGAAATGCCATAGAGTTGTGTGGCAATAAACATGGCTCCGACTGGTACCTCTGCCATGAGGCTGGAAAGTTAAGGAATAGGCTGGATCCAGCTGTTAAAGCCATGGCTTTAATCCTCTCCATAACTCATGTGGTCAGAAAAAGAGAAATATATAGTAAAGAGAGATTCAAGGACAATCCTCTAAATGGTTTACAGTGTGTTAAAAATATATGCCAGCTTAAAAAATGGTCAAAGTCCTTAAAATAAAAAAGAAAGAGAGTAGTTGGGTGTGGTGGTACACACCTATAATCCCAATACCTGGGAGGAAGAGACACACAGATCTTTGTGAGTTCAAGGTGTGGTAGCACACGCCTTTAATACCAGCACTGTGGAGGCAGAGACAGGCAGATCTCTGTGAGTTCAAGGACAGCCTGGTCTACAGAAGGAGTTACAGGACAAAGATACACAGAGAACCTGTCTCAAAAAGCTAAAAGTTAAAAGTAAANTCTCTGTGAGTTCAAGGACAGCCTGGTCTACAGAAGGAGTTACAGGACAAAGATGCACAGAGAACCTGTCTCAAAAAGGTAAAAGTTAAAAGTAAAAATAAAAGAAATAGAGGATAAAATAAAGCCACATAAAGATGGAAAACATACAAAGAATCTTGATGTTGAATATTAGTCTGCTCTCTTTGAATTGCTTGAATGCTAAGGAAGGATTAAGAGCTGCTAAAAGATATTTGCTTATAAATGCTGCTAAACCAACCCAAGATAGGTATTTTGAAAATATATTGACTTCAAAATTGTAGTCAAAAGGTATGTTACTTTGAAGAAGAGAATTTGCTTTTGTTTCCACAGGAAATGAGAGACTGTGGGTTCATTCTGAGTTAAGAAAAATCAGGTTTAATCAAGGAAGACCACCTGAGAAATCTCCTGTAGGAACACATGGCCTGAATGTCTGAGTTCTACATCCAGAACAGATTCAAGATGTTGCCTGAGTTGTGATCAAGCCTCACAGGATATTCCAGTCAGAACTTGATCATAACTCTAAATTTTCTTTAGGTCCCCATAAGATTATCAACACCCCCAAACAGCCAGAAGTATCCTTGAATACTACGCCCACATTCCCAAAAATGGACTATGGATATTTTCCTTTGTTTAANTGCTTTTGTTTCCACAGGAAATGAGAGACTGTGGGTTCATTCTGAGTTAAGAAAAATCAGGTTTAATCAAGGAAGACCACCTGAGAAATCTCCTGTAGGAACACATGGCCTGAATGTCTGAGTTCTACATCCAGAACAGATTCAAGATGTTGCCTGAGTTGTGATCAAGCCTCACAGGATATTCCAGTCAGAACTTGATCATAACTCTAAATTTTCTTTAGGTCCCCATAAGATTATCAACACCCCCAAACAGCCAGAAGTATCCTTGAATACTACGCCCACATTCCCAAAAATGGACTATGGATATTTTCCTTTGTTTAAAAAAAAAGAGGGAGAAGTGGTGCAGGAGAATTTTCTGTATTCTGTCAGTCATATTTTAAATAAATGATGACTGGCTGATAGCCAGGCAGGAAGTATAGGTGGGAAAACCAGACAGGAAGTAGAGTTGGGGCAATAAGAACAGGAATATTCTCGAAGAAGGAAGCTCTTTAGGCAGTCCTGCCCAGATCACAGAAGAAGGAAGTTGTGACCTACCCCACTGAGAAAGGTACCAAGCCATGTGGCTAACATAGATAAGAATAATGGGTTAATATAAGCTACAAGAGCTAATGAGAAGCCTGAGCTAAGGGCCAATCAATTTATATCCAATGTCGACTCTCTGTATGATTTTCTTTGTGGCTAAATGGCTGTGGAACAGGACAGGATAGAAACCTTGACAAGCAGGCCCTCATGCTACATGATAGTAACATATTCATCATTAAGCTATATTATTAGTAATATGGAGAACTGTATGCAAATAAGCATCCTCTAAATATTGATACATTATCGATTAGCCCTCTAATTCTTTACAATGAAATTCAAAATATTACTGAAAGGAGTAAAGATGACTAAATAGTAGAGAAATTTATACATTTTTTGCAAGACTTAATATTGTTATAGTGCTGTTCAAACATACATAGATCAAATACAGTCTAAGTTAAAACCCCAATAGACTTTCAAAGGTGGTACCATGTTACACTTACCTTATAATATGTACAAGTCAATAAACAAAAGAAGTACAAATTAATTTTAATATAATAATAAATTTTGAGACCATAGGCTATTTTTATATCACATTTACTAAATAAATAGCTCCATTAATTTATATAGCATCTCATTGACATGAGGATAAAAAAGATTTAGGAGTAACAGATTCTAGATAGAGAAGTGTGTCCACTTGTTTTCACACTTATCAAATAAGATTAACAGAGAAAGCATATTCTTTCCTCCCAATAGTCTAGAACAGCTGGCTTATCCTATGTGAAAATATAAGCTTCAAACCTGACCTAAGTATATTCTAGAACCAAATGTACGGAAAGTATAAATGAAAGACAAATTATAGAAAATCTTTAATGTGAAGCTTCTATTATTTTAAGTATTTCCCCTCAAAATAGTCAAACATTATAAACATAGCTTAAAAGGCTAT
Source organism: Bramus lutescens (assembly GCA_001685075.1). Taxonomy (NCBI): domain Eukaryota; kingdom Metazoa; phylum Chordata; class Mammalia; order Rodentia; family Cricetidae; genus Bramus; species Bramus lutescens. The sequence continues at coordinate 20,893 of LOEQ01007561.1, read as the reverse complement.
AGATACATAAATCATTATATGATCTGATGTGTGCAGAAGCATTGATAGCACAGGAAATACATTCTTCTTCAAGTATAGTGGGGACTTAATTGCATGCTGACAACTAGCAAGGGGAATGTACATAAATGAAAACATAAACTCAATACTATATAGTACTCATAAATAAGATTATAAAATATTTAAGAGAAGAAATACAAATCATTTCAATTATATATTTAGATATATTCAGGGAAAAGAGTTGGCTATCCAAAAATTGCTTCTTTATAGCAATAAAGACACAGAGCAGAGTATGGGTAACAATTGAAAAAGGAAAACACAAAATCATAAAATTTGCTTGATATATTTCCATAGTTATGACAAATTCATTAAAAGATGAGGTCTTGCCCATCTATTTGGACCTGAGATAGTGAAATCATTTAGTTTTCAGAGCATGTGTACATTACAATTTTAAGAAGCTGATACTTAATAATAGAAAAAAACCAGGTAATTGGAAAAATACTAGGGAATAATTCCTCTTTGCTCATGAGAAAGACATTCATTTCCAGGATTCCTGAGTTATATAGGTATTCAAGATTGCTAAGGAAATTATTCATTAGAAGAAACACATTAAGCAAATATTATTGAAAGTGTAAGGAAGGCAATACAGCAGCATATGTCAAATAGAAATATAACCCAGCCTTCAGACACCACAAGGCAAATAACAGAACAGAAAATAAGAACAGGCACATAAGCTTGCCACCTTGAAGGATAATGTCTAAGAAAATTGTAAAATTGAATAAATATATCAACCAGAGATTCAGGAAGTATTGCCAAGCTAAAGAAAGACAAATACCTAGAAATGTAGATTAAGCAGTACCCAGCAGATGACAACACCATATCTTCAAATTGATAGAATAATGCCATCATCAATCTACTTTCCATAAACAGTGAAAACAGCCTTCAACAATTAGGTGAAATGAAGATATTTTGTTCAAGTAATATTTGTCAACAGTGACATACAAAGTAAAATAGAAGAGGACATAAATCAGCAAAACCAAAATGTTAATGTATACAAAAGAATAATAGATGGCTAAATTTTAATGAGCATTCACTTGAAAAATACACTTATATCAAAGTGGTTAAAATACTTATATATATATATATACATACACACATATATGAATGTATACACACAAACTATGTGTCATAGAAGCAAACTGTGGCAAGAGAAGTACTTTTGTGCTTCATTTATAACTATATAATAACTACCAAAGTGTGAAATAAGCATACAGGTGATGTTGTGGGGACCACTTCGCCTATGCTCTCCTAGGCAAGTGGGAGACTTCTGTGTTGATAAAAATACCTGGACATGTAAGTACATATGATTTTCTTTACATTAAATAGCATGAGTGCTGGCTAGGTCTATGTCAGCTTGACATAAATTAGAGTTATTAGAGTAGAAGTTCCTCAATTAAGAAGATAACTCTGTAAGTCTGGGCTTTAGATTAGTCTGTGAGTCATTTTCTCAATTAGTGATAGACGTGTGCAGTTCTGGCTCATTGTGTTTGGTAACACTCCTGAATTATTGGTCCTGAATGATAAAGAAAGCAGCCAGAGCAGGAAATAAGGAGCAAGCCAATAAGCAGCTCCCCTCCATGGCCTCTGCATCAGCTCCTGCCTTCAGATTCCTGTCCTGTTTGAGTTCCTGTCCAGACTTTCCTCCAATGATGTAGAAGTCTAAGCCAGCCAAGTGAACACTATCCTCCTCAACTTGTTTTTTGGCCATGATGTTTAACATAGGAAACAAGAACTTATTACAGCAGCATATTTAGATTTTATTTACTTATTTTCTGATTCAGTTTTTGTATTTTTTTAATTGTGCAAGTCATTTTGAAAAGTCAAGGAGGATCCTAGAGAGCAGGCTCAATGGCTAAAGTATCCCTCAGAAGAACAAACACCAGGTTTCAGTTTCCCTTAAGCCACACACATATCAAGTGGGTGTGAGGCCCTCCTTTAATGACAGTGTACAGAAGATAGAAGCAAAGGATCATCAGGGGTATACCAACAGAATCAGTGAACTCTGAGTTCTACTGGTAGGCAAAGACTTAAAAAAAATAAGGGGGCAAGCATTCTAGGAAGACTCCTGACATTTACCTTGGCCTCCATATAAAGCCAACATGCCTGCATGCGCATATACCACAGCCATGTTCATATGAAAAAATAACTATAAAAGTTAAGGAAAGATAAAACCAAGAATTACTGTTTCCTATTTTTTTTTATAAATTTAAAGATGTTTTGGAAATCAAACTTCTCTGTCTCTTGTCTCATAAAACTGACATTTGAAAATGGCATTAGAATGAGTAATTTAGATTGCATTATTTCTATACATTTAGCAACTTGAACATATTGGATATTTGTGACTACCCAATCAGCTCCAATAAATAAATAAATAAATAAAAGAATAACAAGAGATTCGACAATATGTCTTGGTGAGCACTTTGAGTCATTATAGAGACAAGTGTATTTTTACCAGTGCAGCAGTATTAAATGAATTTTGATGTGTTAGAGACTTTGAATTTCTTTTCTCTGGATTGTTAATGACTGCTCTGCTATGTGACTTTTGTGTCTTTTCTATGTGAAACTTTCATGGGTTATGAAACAGATTTTTGAACTACTAAAAATTTGCCTGAGTTGTAACATTTTCTTTCTGTAAATCTTCATAAATTATTTCAAAGATCTTACTCTCTACTTTATGTCCAGGTGATGACTGGCACAATCAGTTAGGAATGCAATTTCTAGCTCTCTGATAAGCATAGATAAGAGAAACTTGCAAGTTTGCTAAAATTCTAGAAGCTGTAATTTGAAATTATACTTTTCTTTTGTTATTATATTTTATGTGTGTGTGAGGGGTTGTGGATATTTATTATGTTTTTTTAGTCCTCATGATAATATTATTAAGTTGATTACCCATTTGCCTAAGGTTAAAATGGTAATATTACTTGCAAAGAATCATAAGATGATAATTGGTACTGATAAGTTTTGCATCTAATCCAATAGGTTTTAAAGTCCATGTGTGCTTTGGGAACTCCTTTAGCTAATAGCCTTTAAGATACCAGCTCACTTGGGCATGGTCACTTGTACTATAAATGCAGATGTAAAGTTTGCACAGTCAGTCTCTCTCTCTCTCTCTCTCTCTCTCTCTCTCTCTCTCTGTTTCTGGATTCAGTTCTTATTTATTGTTCATGCAGAGGATTGTTGGTTTTTTAGTCTATCCCCTAAATAAAGAACCATTTATTATACTCAATTCTAAGCTAGTGTGGGAATACTTTGTTGTATTTGTCTACACATATGTACCTGACCTACAAACTTTGCCTCCCAATATTGGATAGCTCTGTCCTTAATATAGGATACTTACCACACTGCTAGGGGGTAGTTTCATGTTATTAAAAATGTAGAGTGGAGCCATAAACAATAAATCTATCCTTAATTGTTGGCGAATTGTTCTCATTTATTTATGTATTATTTCTTTGCCTAAGCCTCCTCAAATGCAAATGTCAATAAAACCTTGTAAAGAGATGGGACCTCATATTCAATCAATAAACAAGAGATTCATTGACAGTAAAATGAAAATAGAAACAAATCAAATCTAACCATTACCTTGGAGAAAAGTATCTAATGACATCATTAGCAAAAGACAATTCACATCAAAGGGATGAGATGCCTTTTAGTCTTTTTTTTGCTGTTAAAGAGCTTTAGTTTCATTTAGAGATAATTTACTGCAGATTTAAAACGAAATACGCTAAAATAATTGAAGCAACTGAATACTAAGTCAGATATAAAAACATTAATTATAAATTTCATTGATTACAGTACAGTAATCTGTGTTTCATGACTCTAGGGTCCCTTTTCATTCTCAGATGGTTTCATTTCATTACCCCATGCTCCTTATTTAATACTTTATTGCATAAGCCCTTTATCAAACAGCAGACTCAGGTAAAATGGAAAGAATAATTTAATTGACTGTATTGAAAACATTATTTATTTTTCACTGTTATTTTAAGATCACCAAATTATTGTCTTTTTGTTAAATACAGAAACATTCTCTAAAAGAACCCCTTGCTCCTAAGTACCTGTAGATCATAGCAACATTGTTGTGTTTACTGTTGAATTCCTGCAATACCTTCTAACTCCTGTATTGCTTATGCTTTTCCTTTTTAAACATGAGCAGAAGACAGAAGCAAAGGTGTTATCTCAGTCTTACAAACATTAATGAAATGGATATGGCAGTATTGACAAGTGAAAATTAGGTGCACAGAATTCAAAGGCTTTGGGGTTGCATTCATCCTTTAAATAGCCATGGTGTAACTTGTAATTGGTACTTAAAATAACTTTTGAAACATTTTTACTTAAAGAAAATTCTCTCTTTCCACTTTGTTTCCAAGAATTTTTTTCTAAGGAGTTGTTATATTTGAGTTGAGTTCCAGTGCAGATTCATGTCATCTACTCATACTCTGGGTATCTGTCAGGAAAAGAATCACACAGGAAGCTAAATTTCCATATTGAGAAGAGTTGAAACTTGCTGGCTTATATGTTGACTTGAAATATGCTATCTAAGTCTTAGCTCTCAACACATTGCATTAGAGCTATGTAATGGCATAACCATTTTATAGTCCCCTGGATTCTTTTAAGAAAATGTCTGTTAAAAGAGAACTTAATTGATACCATATAAGAAAACAAAGACTGAAATCAATCTAGTGTGCTTACTTTAGAAACATTATTTTTGCTATAAATGTAGGATGGGTTTTACTAGAATTATACAAATATCCTGAATTTAGACTATCACCCTGAAAACTGGAATAACATCGAACAACACATATTCACTAGAAATCCTTTGAAAATTAACCACACTCCAAAACAATGAGGTATCCTTAAAAAATACATACACCAAAGAAACTGTGAGTTCTTTGCCATAAGGTTTCTATTTGTAAAAAGAATGAGATGTAACTACTTCAAAATGATTATTTTCTTTCCATATCATTATTATATATGGGGTATATATTTTTGACAACATTATTAGCTAATCAATACTTTGTTTGCTCTCAAAGTTTCAGTTTCTGCCTGTGCTAACAACCCTAACTGTCATATTTCATCTGTAACCTGCAAAATTTTACTCCCTTATTCCAACCAATGAAGCTTGATCATTCTCTCTCTCTGTCTCTCTCTCTGTCTCTCTCTCTGTTTCTCTCTGTCTCTCTCTCTGTTTCTCTCTCTCTCTCTCTGTCTCTCTCTCTGCACATTGATCAGGTAGCCTGATTGATTACACAGAATAAAAATGTTCCAATGTTTATTTTTCTAGTTTCAGTCGAAGGGGGAAATGCCTAGATTTTTCTTGGAACCACATTTTGAATTTCAATACCAAATATACCCACACCTACAAAGGATGTCAGAGAAAAATGAGCAGGGCTGGACCTAGTAGGTATTGTGCTTTGGGGCTTGTTTTTCTGACATGCATAAACTAGCCAGTGCTCAGCTGGGCTAAGATGGAAGGACAGTGAACAATATTACATTATACAAATACTGCATTCAGATTAACAGCTGGGTTGTGATCACAAACATTATGAAGCAAAGCTAAGTATTCAAAATCTTGGGATGGAGAGATGATTCAGAAGTAAGTGTGTGCAGTAATCTTGTAATGAACTGGAGTTAATTCCCAACGCCTTCATTGTGAATGTCAAAACCACCTGCAGCTCCAACTCAAGGGTGGAATGATGCTTCTGGCCTTTAGGGGAACCTGCACTTATGTGCACATGTCCACACAGAGATGCATAGCTAAAATAAGAAAAATAAATACTTAAAATATCTACAGGTTATATTAAAATGCTTAAGACCATCATTAGTTTTTCATTACTGAATTGGAAACTGTGTATGTGCACACCCGTCATAAGAAAACTCAACCAGTTGAAAAATAATGCTATCTTCACAGGAAAATCTGAAAGGGATGCATCTGTGGCCTTCACCTAAGTGGCCCTTCTTGACTATTCCTTTACCAAGACTTTATTAAAGATGAGATTGGCAGATCATACAACATAAAATTTTGATGATTTTTTTTCTGATTTCCTCTTGTTCCTCACTTTGTTATCCACATAATAACTTTCTACCCTATCCTAGGAAATGAGATTTAAACTCTATGTTTTCTTCTAAACACTTTATAGTTTTAGCTTTCAATTAAGTCCTTCATATATTTTGAAGACATTTTTATGTAGAAATGAGATCAGATTTCAGTTTCATTGTTTTGCATGTGAATGTCCAACTGCCCTATCACTAATTGTTTTTCTCTTCAGGTAGTATGAACTGACGGCCCTGAAATAAAATTAACATCTAAATTAAAGATGCTAGAACACCATTCCATCCGGATTGTGGGGAATTTGGAATGCTACAGATCCAGAGCTAAATAATCCATAACTGTCTTTTGAAATACATACACCATTCCATGTGTTAGGTATAACATCAACAACTAGTAATTTTCTCTATCCACACACATGATATTGCCAGGAATGTATTTCTAAAATTCCTTTTTTCTAAACCTTTAAATTCTTATGTAACTATAAGAAGCCATGGAATCACTTCATATTGGAACATGTTTTCAGGTTAACTTGAGTCATTTAAGTGTTGTAGGTCACTCACACTTGGTTCAGGCATAGAATAATTCCCATTTGTTCTGAGGTGACATGTGTGTTTGGTATCAACACTGTGATAAGGAAATACATATTTTATCCTTGACAATAGATTCTCCTTGCTGTGCTTTTAATAACTAGTTTGAGGAAATAATTTATTTATTATGTATGTTTTATTTATTCAATGTTATAAAATATAAGTATCATACTTATAATATTCACTGATTTCACTGAGGAAGGGGTTCTAGATTCTCTTTGTATAGACATTCTGGAAAGAACACAGTCTTTTCTTTTTTCTTTTCTTTTAATTTATTAAAAAACGATCTTTATTATTTTACAGCCAAGTCCATTTCCCACTCGCTCCCCTTCTCCTGCTCCCTCCACCTTCCCCCTACCACCCTCTCATCCACTCCTCAGAGAGGGTAAGGATTCCCATGGGGAGTCAACAAACTGTAGCATATTGCTTTGAGTCAGGACCAAGACCCTCCCCAATATATCTAGACTAAGCAAGGTATCCCTCCACAGAGAATGAGTTCCAAAAAGCAAGAACAAACAACAGGGATAAATCCTGGTCTCACTACCAGTAGCTCCACAGTCTGGNCCATAGAACAGTCACCCACATTCAGAGGACCTAATTTGGTCCTAAACTGGCTCCCTCGCTGTCAGGCCAGAGTTGAAAAGCTCCCATTAGCTCAGGCAAGCTGTTTCAGTGGGTGTCCCCACCATGGTCTTGTCCTCTTTGCTCATATTCTCCTCCTCTCTCTCTTCAACTGGATATTGGGAGCTCAGCCCAGTGTTCGGCTGTCGTTTTCTGCATCTGCTTCCATCAGTTGCTGGATGTAGGTACTATGATGACATTTAAGACAACCAGTTCAGACACCCTCTCCAATATTGCTTAGTGGTATCAGCTGGAGTCATCCTTGTGCATTCCTGGGAATTTCTTTGGTGCTAGGTTTCTTGCTAGCCCCATAATTACTCCCTCAATCAAGATATCTCTTTCATTTTCCATCTCTGTCCTTCCCTCAGTCTCGACTACCCCATTATTATTGTTCCCCCCCTTACTCCTTCCCTTTGACCTTCCCTTCTCCTCCCATTCCCACGTTCCCAATTTTCTCAGGAGTTCTTGGTTATGTCCTCTTCCCAGGGAAAATCTCTGTGTGTTTCTCTTGGGGTTCTCTTTACTTAGCTTCTCTGGGGTTGTGGACTATAGGCTCCTTATCCTTTTCTTTATAGCTAGTATTCACATTCTCAGTTTCAGTAGGTCCTGTTAAATTATTGTTACACTCAGTTGTCTGTGCTACTGGGGTTATATACAGGAAGTGGTCTCCTGTGCCCATACATTAAAGGCTATGTCCCACTTTCTTTTCTATCAGTTCAGTGTGATCAGATTTATATTGAGGTCTTTAATATATTTGGACTTGAGTTTTGTACATGGGGATTGATACTGATCTATTTGCGTTTTTCTACATGCTAACATCTATTTATGCCAGCACTATTTGTTGAAGATGCTTTTTTTTCTATTGTATAATTTTAGCTTCTTTGGCAAAAATCAGGTGTTCAAAGGTGTGTAGATTAATATCCAATCTTTGATATGATTCCATTGGTCAACATGTCTGGTTTTATGCCATACCAAGCTTTTTCATTACTGTAGCTATGTAATAGAGTTTGATGTCTATTTATTATTTTACAGGATTGTTTTATCTACCCTGAGTTTTTTTGTTTTTCAATATGATGTTGAGTATTGTTCTTTCAAAGTCTGTGAAGAACTATGTTGGGATTTTGATGGGAATTACATTTAATGTGTAGATTGCTTTTGGTAGAATTGCCATTTTTATTATGTTGATCCTACCTATCCAAGAACATGGGAGATCTGATCATTTCTGATGTCTTCTTCAATTTCTTTCCTCAAAGACTTAAAGTTCCTATGAAACAGGTCTTTCACTTGTGCCATTGGCATTAACGCAAGATATTTTATGTTATTTGTGGCTATTGTGAATGGTGACATTCCTCTGATTTCTTTCTCAGCTTATTATCTGTATGAAGGAAGGCTACAGATTGTTTTTCCTAGTTGATCATGTATCCAGCCACATTACTGAAGTTGTTTATCAGTTGTAGGAGTTTCCTGGTAGAATTCTTGGGACCACTTATGTATACTATCATATCATCTTTAAATAATAAAAGTTTGAATTCTTCTTTATAATTTTTATTCCCTTGATCTCTCTCTCTCTCTCTTTTTTTGACATACTGCTCTAACTAGAACTTCAAGAACTATGTTGAGCAGTTGTGCAGAGAATTGACAGCCTTGTCTTGTTCCTGATTTTAGTGGAACTGCTTTGAGTTTTTTTTTCCATTTAAGTTGATGTTAGTTGTCATCAAACTTGATGTGTATTGTTTTTATTATGTTTAGACATGTTCCATCTATCCCTGATCTTTCCAAGACCTTTATCATGAAGGGGTGTTGGATTTTGTCAAATGCTCTTTCAACATCTAATAAGATATCTTTTTTTTTCTCTTTCAGTATTTATATAGCAGATTACCTTGATAGATTTTTGTATGCTGAACCATTCTAGCATCTCTGGAATGAAACTGACTCAATCATGGTGGGTGATTTCTTATGTGTTCTTGGATTCAATTTGCCAGCATCGTATTGAGTATTTTTGCATCAATATTCAAGAGGAAGATTGATTTGTAATTATCTTTTAGGTTGAGGCTTTATGTGCTAAAGGGTAAGTGTAGCCTCATAGAAAGAGTTTGGCAATGTTCTTTCTGTTTCCATTATGTAGAACAATTTGAGTAATATAGGCATTATCTCTTCTTTGAAATTTTGGCAGAATTCTGTGTTAAACCATGGGGCCCTGGTTTTGTTTTTTTGTTGTTGGTGGTGTTTTTTTTTTCCCGGAGGCTTTTGATGATAGCTTCTATTTCTTTGTAGATTCTAGGTCTATTTCACCTGTTCACCTGGTCTTGATTTAATTTTGCTATGTTGTACCTGTCCAGAAAATTGTCTACTTTTTTTTTTCTTTTTTACATATCCCAATGTTGTGGAGTACATGTTTTTATAGTATGAACAAATGATTCATTGGATTTCCTCAGTATCTATTGTTAGGCCCTCCTTTTCATTTCTGAGTTTGTTAGTTTGTATGTTCTCTCTCTACCTTTTTATTAGGTTGAATAAGTGTTTCTAAAAGTACCAGCTCTTTGTTTCATTGATTCTTTGTATTGTTATGGTTGTTTTAAAACACTGCTTTTCTATTAATGGATTTTATGTCACAGATTGTTGTTGTCACAAAATTGTGAGTACTCGTATATTCTAAATCACTTGAAGTTGACATTGGATCACCTTAAACAATATCCCTATTTCTTGATTTAGTCAACTAATGCATAGGGAAATATTTACATTATTTTTAGAATATTATAGTAACTTACATTATTTGGACAATTTTTAAAGCCAGTTTCTGATACTTAGAAAATAATGTTTTATAAACTAGAGAACTAGATCAGCAGTTAAGGCACTCAGTGCTACACAAAAAACTGGAAAAATCCCACACTAGTGAGTTAGTAGAATACCTAAAAGCTCTAGAACAAAAAGAAGTAAACTCACTCAGGAAGACTAGACAACAGAAAATAGTCATTTTGAAAACTTAAATCAACAAAATCAAAACAAAGAAAAACAATACAATCAATAATAAAGTCAACAAAATAGATATAACTTAATCTAAACTAACCAAAAGACAGAGTGAATCTAAAAATTAACAAAATCAGAAAGGAAAAGGGGACATACCAACAGACAAAGAAAATCTAGAGAATCATCAGATCATACTTCAAAGACCTGTACTCCACAAAACTGGAAAACATAAAGGCAAAGAACAATTAAATAAAGAGTAGATAAGTAAATTAAATAGACCTAAAACCACTATGGAAATAAAAACAGTCATCAATAGTCTCTCATCAAAAAGAAGTCCAGGATCAGATGGTTTCATTGCAGATTTCTTTGTGATTTTTCAAAGAAGAACTAATACTAATACTCTTAAAATTGTTCCATACAATATACACAGAAAGAACATTGCCAAACTCTTTTTACAAGTCTACTGTTACCCTGATACCCAAACCTCAGAAAGATACTACTAGGAAAGAGAATTACAGACCAATCTCACTCATGAACATTGGTACTAAAATACTGAACAAAATACTAACAAACCCAATCCAAGAATACATCAGAAAAATCATCCACCATGACCAAGGAGGCTTTATCCCAGAAATGCAAGGATGGTTCAACAAATGAAAACCTGTCATTGTACTCCATCATATAAACAAACTGAAAGAAAAAAATCACAGGATTGATGTGGGATTTCTCTCTGTATGCTGTGATTACTATTAATAAATAAAGAACTGCTTTGATCCTATAGCAGAGCAGAGTGGGTTGGAGCACAGTTGGTAGGGAAGACTGGACTGAATCTTGGAAAAAAGAAGGGTGGAGTCAGAGAGAAGCCATGTAGCCCCACTGGAGCTGGACAGTACTTTACCCTGTAAGCCACACCCATGTGGCTATACATAGATTACTAGAAATGGGTTAAATTAATATGTAATAGATAGCCAATATGAAGCTAGAGCTAATGGGCCAAGCAGTGATTTTATTAATACAGTATCTGTGTGGTTATTTTGGGGCTAAGCGGTCAGAAACCAACAAGCAGCCTTCTCCTACAATAAACTACTAACCAACCCAATCCAAGAACACATCAGAAAAATCATCCACCATGACCAAGTAGGCTTTATCCCAGAGATTCAAGGATGGTTCAATATATGAAAATCTGTCAATGTACTCCATCATATAAACAAACTGAAAGAAAAAAAAACACACAGGATCATCTCAAAAGATGCTGAAAAAGCCTTTGAAAAATTTCAGCACCCCTTCAAAATGAAAGTCTTGGAGAGAACAGTGATACAAGGAATGTTTTCTCAACATAATTAAGACAATATACACATACAGCAAGCCAAGAGTCAACAAATGGAGAGAAATTCAAAGTGATACCAATGAAATCAATAACAACGTAAGGTTGTCCACTCTTCATATCTATTCAGTATAGTACTTGAAGTTCTAAATAAAACAATAAGGCAACAAAAGGAATTCAAGAGGATACAAATTGGAAAAGAAGAAATCAAATTCTCACTATTTGCTGATTATATGATAGTATACATAAGTGATTCCAAAAACTTTTCCAGGGAACTTCTACAATTCAAGGATACCTTCAGTAATGTAGCAGGATACAAGCTTAACACAAATATGTCATTAGCCCTCCTTTACACAGATGATAAATGGAAAGTAATCAGAGAAGCATTACCCTTCACAATAGCCACAAATAACATAAAATGTCTTGGTGTAACTCCAACCAAACTGAAAGACCTATATGATGAGAAATTTAAGTCTTTGAAGGAAAAAAATTGAAGAAGACAATAAAATTGGAAAGATCTCCTATGCTCATGAGTAGGTAGAATAAACATAATAAAAATGCTAAACTTATGAAAGGCAATCTACAAATTCAATGCAATGCCCATCAAAATCCTAGCAAAATTCTTCACAGACCTTAAGAGAGAAATATTCAACTTCATATGGAAAAAGAAATAAAAACAGATAATCAAAATAATCCTGTACAATAGAGGAACACCTGGAGGCATCATCCTCCCTGATTTCAAACTCTACTACACAGCTACAGGAATGAAATCAGCCTTGTATTGTCATAAGACCAGACAGGGTGATGAATGGAATAGAAGTGAAGATCTGGATATCAACCCACACACCTACAAGCACCTGATTTAATAAAAGAATCTAAAAATATAAAATGGAAAGAACAAAGCTTTTTCAACAAATGATGCTGTCATAACTGGATATTAAAATGTAAATTAATGCAAATAGATGCATTTATATCTAGTCCAAATGTATCAAAGACCTCAACTTAAAACCAATGAAACTGAACCTTATAGAAGAGAAAGTGTGAAGTACACTTGAATGTATTGACACAAGGGACCACTTCCTAAATATCCCCAATAGTACAGACACTAAGAGGAACAATCAACAAATGGAACCTTCTGAAACTGAGAAGCTTCTGTAAAGCAAAGGTCACTATCAACAAGACAAAGGACAGCCTATATACTGGGAAAAGTTCTTTACCAACCCAAAATTATACAGAGCATTGTTGGCTTTGTTTTCTGTTTAACCCAGTCTCATAGTAGTTCAGCTAGAAAGAAACACACAGAGGTCTATATTAGTTATAAACTGATTGGCCAATTAGCTCAGGCTTCTTATTAACTCTTTCCTACATCTTAAATAAGCCCATTATTCTTGTTAGCCTTGTGGTTATTACCTTATTCGCTGAGGCAGTCACATCTTGCTTGCTCTATGTCTTGTTTCCTCTTTGTCTGGGTGATGGCTGCGGACTGAAACTTCCCTCTTCCCAGAATTCTCATTGCTCTTCCTGCATGGTTGCTGGCCAATCAGCATTTATTTAAAATACAAGTAACAGGGAACAGTCCACTGTTCCATAGGAGATAATTTATCTCAGAAATATACAAAGAGCTCAAGAAACTTGACATCAAAAGAACAAATAATCCAATGAAAATGGGGTATAGACCTAAACAGAGAACTCTCCACAGATGAATCTAAAAAGCCTGAAAAAACACCTAAGTAAATGCTTGACATCCTTAACCATCAGAGAAATGCAAATCAAAACAACTCTGAGATTCCATCTTACACCTGTCAGAATGGCCAAGATCATAAACACTGTGGACAGTTTATGTTGGAGAGGATATGGGGTAAAGGGAATGCTCCTCCATTGCTGGTGGGAATGCAAACTGTTACAGCTACTTTAGAAACCATTATGGTAATTTCTCAGAAAATTAGGAAACAATCTACCGCAAGACCCAGTAATATGACTTTTCGTATATATCCAAAAGATACTCAAGCATACCACAGGGACAACTGCTCAACTATGTTTGATGTAGGAGGGTCATCTGTCTATGTGTTACTTTCATTGGTTAATAAAGAAAACTGCCTTGGCNGGCAGTGTTTAAATGAATATAGTTTCCGTGTTATTATTTCTGGGGCTAAGCTAGTCGGGCAGGACAAAAAGCAAGCCTGCCGCCTCATCACTACATATGTTCATAGCAGCAGTGCATCATGACCAAAGACCTAGGTGTCCCTCAGCTGAGCAATGGACAAAGAAAAGGTGGTGGATTTATACAATGGAGTAGAATACAGCGGTAAAAAATAATGATATCTAGAAATTTGCAGGCAAATGGATGGATCTAAAAAAAATGAACATATAGAGTGAGGAAACCCAGACTCAAAAAGACAAATATAATATGTACTCATTCATAATTGGCTTTTAGTAATAAATAATAGAAAAACCAGGCTGCAGTGAAGTCCACAGCCTCAGAGAACATAGACAACAGAGACATACATGGATCTACACAGGAAGGAGAAAAAGGAAAGATCTCCTGAGTACATTGGGAGCATGGGGATCATGGGAGAGGAAAGAAGTGGAGAAGGGATGAAGGGAGAGAAGCAGAAAAATGTATAGCTAAATAAAAACAATAAAAAAAAGAATTCGTATTGCTCTTGTAAAGGACCTGGGTTTGGTTTCCAGTAGATCTCATAACCATTTACAATTTCAGTTCCAATGGACCTGTTGCCAACTTCTGACTTCCACACACACACACGGTAGGTGCATATGCACATATATAGGCAAAATAATAGCATACCTAAAAATAAATGAGAGAAAAAGATGCAAACATTTTCATTAGGGCTTTATCATTTAATGCAGCATGAGATTAGAGTAGTTGACTCTTTCAAAATTATGTAGGATATTGGTATCATGCTGGTAAAGGAATAAAAGTAAAATAGTTAAAGTTTTAATTCTAGCTAAAATTATTCAATGACTTTTATGGTATATCCTTTGCCCTCCAATTTGTAGAGATGTCCTTTTCAGTTGTTCTTAATCTATGTTCTCTCTTCTTTTCCCTCAAGATTTGACTGTGCAACATTTTTCTGCTCACACAGCTTCCCTTGCATTCTTAAGGCTAATTACTCCTGAAGGAACATCTGTATTGTGTCCTTTCTGTATCCCTTCATTGGGCCAACTTAATTACATGGGCTGTTGTGTTCAAGAAAATATACTGACGGATCATTTTCCCAGTTGAGCTCTGCAACTATTAAAAAGAATCTTATCCTTCACTTTCATTTACTCAAATGATTGGCTCCAATGCTGAGTTTACATGGCTTCTAAAATGAAAATGTGCTAATGATTTCAGGAAAGTGTAAAACAGGGAAATTGCACATATTCAACACACTGCCAAGGGAATGTAACACAGCCAGGACTGTCACTTGATGAATTATTGCAGGCATTTGAGGCTTCTTTGTGGTAGTTTAATGTACTATTATAGAATATTATATACGTTTGTAATTCATTTGTAGGATACACAAATCTTCAACCAGAAATCTTCTCTTAAGACATGTATGCCTAAGTATGTTTCTAGTGTGTTTTCAGGTAAGGAAACTCTTCAACCCTCTCAGGTGTTTTGCTTATCACTTTATCTTCAATTTTTGTTTTTTTCTTATATAAAATCCAGTCCTCAAGCTGAGTGATATTTAGCTGTGGGATTACTATTTGTCACAAATAAACAAGTACAGATTCTAACACATGTTTTCTCCTGTCTTACCTTTGATATTTTGTAGAATGTCCATTTTGGATTTATTTTTATAATACTGAAATCTTGATCAGAAATTGCAACTGAACCAATAATCTTTGCAATTTATGTATTATTGTTCTTTTTTACGATTTTTTCCACTGTACTAGGGATCGCTGTGTATGCCAAGTTAGTGCTAAAGTACTGTGAAGAATCTCCAGCCTTCAGTTTACTTTTATTCTTTCTTTATTTTCCTCCTTCCTTCCTTCCTTCCTTCCTTTTCTTTTTTTTTCATTTCTAAGGACCTCAGGCTAGCCTTTATCCAACTCGTTGCTTAGTCTGACCTTTAACTTGAGACTCTTGCATCATCTCCCATATATCTTGGATTAGCTCATCACAATCAGACCTAGTCATGCATTCATATCCTAGAAAATTAAACTTGCAAGTGTTGCACAGAGTTAGTATTCTTATAACATAGATAAAAAAGACCCCCGCAAAGATTAAGCAACATACATTATTCAGAATATCAGAATGATTTACATTTGCACTTGCAAAGGTACTGGAGCCATAGTAAAAAATCTGAATAAAAGTTCTACCATTCTCAGACCAGATAAATTTGATAAATATTCTCTATAATCTACATAGTGCTATTATTAAAATAGACTTATTAAAGCATGAACATCATAAAATTATGTGGTATTCCAGCTAAAAAGTTTATGTTTGATAATAAAATCTGTGGAATAAAAACTGAGGTTTAATTGTATTATTATTGGACAAGGTCTCATGTATCACAGAGTAGTTTCATACTTGAAACATTGCTGAGGATGTCCCTGAATTTCTGCCTTGATCTACTGTTCCTACATCCCAATCATTGGGATTACAAGCATTCTGACAGTGTACCTTGTTAATAAGCAAATACCATATAAAGTATAATATTTAAATGTGTATCCTCACATTAAGTTTAATAAACTTTTAAATATTTATAATTTAGGAAACTGGTTATAATAGTAAATTATGACTGGATATTTCTTTTGGTTAAAGAGATCAGAATAATACAATATAGAATATTTTACGTATTAAGCAAAGGAATTGTAGTGATAGTTTGCGATCTAACAAATAAAGCTTGCCTGAAGATCACAATGTAGAGTGAGTCACTAACTAGTCATAGAGGCTAGGCAATGGTAATACACCCCTTTTCTCAAGCACTTGTGAGGCAAAGGCAGACAGACCTCTGTGAGTTCAAGGTCACCCCTGCTACACAAGATTGATCCAGTCTAAAAGATAATTAGAGCCAGGCAGAGGTGGCTAACACCTTTAATCCCATTACTTGGGAGTCACATGCCTTTAATCCAAGCACTAGGGAGGTGGAAACACAAAGGGATATGACTGGGTGGAGAGAGGATTAGAAGGCAGAAGGAGACAGGAGCTCAGCTGCAGTCTGACGTTTCAGTCTGTGCTCACAGTCTGAGGTTTCACAGGGACAAAGGCAGTCTGAGGATTCATAGAGATAAGATCACCCCTCTGGTGTGAGGATTGGTAGAGGTAAGGACTCTAGTGGCTGGCCATTCTGTTTCTCTGATTTTTCTGCTTTCACAGCCTAATATCTGACTCCTAGTTTTTATTACGAAGAACAATTAGAATTCATGCTCCAAGGAATTGTACCTAATGTCCTCTGAATAAATATGAGTAGTAGAAGAGCATTCTAGATAAACTACCCCTTTCACAGTCTGGTTGTCAGTTACAAATATTCACAGAAAACACATTTCACCTTCTTATTGGCTTATTGGTGAATAATATATGAGATAATATATTTTAGTTTTAACGTCATATTTACCATAGCAAAGGTTTATTACAAATATATTTTACTTGGCATGTATGATATAGTTGTAGACCAATATTAAGCAAAAAACATGCAAGAAAACATTAACTGTGTTTAGGATATATTTTGCCACTAATGACTATTTAAATATATTAGCCCATGGGCTTGCTAGTCACCTCTTCTTTGCTGTCAGGAAATAACTAACCTCAGTTTCTTTAATTACTGTCTTAAGTTGCATAAATATTTACAAAAAAATGTAAAAATTGACCATATTTCCATTTGAGAAGGCTGAGTGCCCTGTTTCCATGGAAACAATGTTTGAGTCTAATACTCTATATAAAGTGTAAGCAATAACCAGCAGGAAAGCTTTATTAATCAGCGGCAGCTTATTTTCCATAGTTCATCTTGATGTTCCTGGACCACTTACTGCATGAGAGGAAGAATTACTAAAACATTTTTCAAAACTATACATTGTATACATACTTTAGTGTCCATACGTTTTGTCAAAACTCCTGACAGCTTTTCAAATTATTGAATTTTTTGTAGAATTATATTCAACAAAATTGATATTATATATGCAATTTATCTTTCATCAGTATTACTAGACTTATAAGAAGAATTTTTCTATGTTTGATAAACCCATTTTTGGATGTTTTTGTTCAAATCTAAAATAAATTTACCTGAAGGAATATATCAGAAATTATAATTATTAATATTTAAGCAGTGAATCTTTATCCATAGATCGTATTAGTAAATAAAAGTTATTTTTCATATAGTGTTGACCAAGTGGCATACTCTCTGTTGGACATGGTTTTAGTTTAGTGTAGGTAGAGGTATTTAAATCCCAGTTGGGTGATTTAAGCACTTCTTCATATGTCTGTGATTAGTAGTATGCCATACAGACATTTTAAAATCTATTTAAAAAATACGTAAGAATAGTTTATTTAGTTGTGTTCTAGTAAGACAAATACTACATAAAGTGATAAATGACTATAACAAACACTGGATTTTAGCCTCAAAATAATGTTATCAGCAAAAGGCAGAGAGAAATCATGTCTTATATATAGGTTCTCATAAGACTGAGAAGCAGGTGATGAGATGTTACAATCTAGAGGTGTGCCTGACTGTATCTAGCTGGAGAGTCTAGTGCTGTTAGGAAGAGTTGAGCAAGAAGAACCAATTTTCCCCCAATGATCTGTTTATTCACAATGATTCCATTCATGGGTGTTACTTTGTAAATATTTCTTATTCTGCTCATTTGATCTTTTTATGTGTGTGATATTTTAAAAGAAGTTTGAAGTCCATTTAAGAAAAAACATTTTATAAAAGCAAATTATGGAAAAAATGCTAACCTTAGTCAATGATTGAAAACCTTGAAAAAAGAGCAACTATGTTAATTTAATTTAGGATGTACATTGACATACATAAAAGTAGAACAATTTACTCATCTATCCTTTAATTTACAGTTTGCTCAGGGCAAATAAATTTACTTCAAAATGGAAAAAAAGCATTGTTAGATAGTTAAATTATCAAAACTTTTAAAAAAAACAGAAATCTCATTCCTATAGATAAGTATAGGATAAATGGTAACACTGAAATCATATTACTAAAGCCTGTATGAAACTTAGGGTACACACAAAGGAACTTTTTTCTGTATTTTTTTAATTCTTTTGATTTTTCTCAACAGTTCCTTTACTGAGTCTGTTTCTATTGTCTTTAAAATCAAAAGCACAAATGTGTCACAATACAAACCAAATTGTCTTAATGTTCTATATCGGGTTAGTAACAGTGATATTATTGAATCCCAACAGTTCCATTGATCAACAAAATTCACCAATATTTATTACAAATATATGTTAATTTTAAAATGTTATGACAGTAACTTAAAGTTTTTATCATATATTCAGTTATCTACTTAAAATTCAAAGTATATATATTCTCTTTTCATTAGAAAAGCTCTCTCTTATTCCACGTATCTACACAGAAAAGAAGAGGAAAAGTGTACATTAAACCTCCCTGTGAAATCAGAGTGTGAAGTGATACTATCTTGAAGATGCTCAAAATTGAAAGCTACTGAGAAGAAAATGAACAGGATGCTGCCATCCCAGGAGTGCAGTAGGCATTTGGTTCCCTGTGAAGAAAAACTGCCACATTGAAAGGTAAAGTTAGATGATGGCTATTTGAAGGTGATTAGGGACCCTGCAACTTTCTGAAGAGAAATAATCATTAGCTAAATTCAACAGCAAACTTGGCACAGAACATATGAACCCACAGTGACTTCTCTGCTCTATTATCTGTAATTCAGGGAGCTGGAATATCATTCTGTTTATCATGCAGAGAAGTTTCAAAAAACCTGGAAGACTAATAGCAACTCAATTTCCAGAGACTTTTGACCTTTCTTTTAGAAAATGCTCCAAAGATTACCTTTTAATCTGGCAATGCTTCTGAGAAGATTGTGTTTGAATATTAGCTTATAAAGACCTTAACTATTACTAAGCAACATTTCCTACTGATCGATGTGCTTGCAAGAGAGGAATCAGTGACCATCCAGCACCAGTAGAGGTTGGGAGGAACAGAACAAAACACTCCACAGCGGACAAAGATTCTTTCCAATATTTGTGCATGAGGTTATATTTCATGTAAAAACAAATACCAGACAAAAGAAATTGCTTGTATCAAGCAAGAACCAGAATCAACCATATCAAGAATTTACTAAAAGACAGTGACACACATATATTGTTTTTTATAAAACTAAAATAATTCTCAAAATTCAGAGCCAGAAATTTTTAGAAAGACCACAGGAGCCTCACACAAGCTGCATTCTCAAAACTACCTATTTAATATTTGACTTACAAAACATTTAGACAAGTGCTATAGATAAAAAGTATTTCATCCTCAACATTTCAAAATGTTAAAATGTACCATTATGCTGAATATCCTGAATAGTCTTGTAGTTTAAACAGAGGAGAAGAATACACATACAGTAGTTACCTAAGCACCCAAATCTCATTATTCCTTGGAGAATCTCTCTGAGCCAAAGTTAAATGTGGTCGTTGTCAACTTGTTAGCATGACTGTCAGCTTTACCGGATAATCTTGTGTGTGTCTGTGATGGTCTATCTGGAAGCAATTGAATTATAACAATGCCCAACTAACATTCTTCTTGAGAAATGGTCAAAGATTGGATTAGAGCTAATTTTAAGCATGAGATCACAAAGGACCTTTCCTTAGGAGTATCTCCTCCACCCTTGAATGTAGGCTCATTCCTCTGCTTCGTGGATGCCAAGGGTGACCATGTCCCCTTCTCTAACATGATTATTTAATATTCCATACAACCATATTTGGCTAAATATATTATGTATTCTCTGAAACAGTATGTCCCCCTCCCCCAAATCTGTACTGCTTTGAGTTGAATAATGGTGCCATAGCCTACATGATATGGTCTACCAAGGCCTAAGTATACTCTCTCAGTCACTTGATGGAAGTTTTTTATGTTCTTATTTGAACACTAAATTTTGGGACATATATGTGTCTCTCTCTCTCTCTCTATATATATATATGCATATGTGTGTTTATATATAACATATCTATCTATGTATGTATATATATGTGTGTGTGTATACAAACACACAGAAAAACATGTATAACATACACAGATGTGTACATATAGATATAGACGTACACACATATGCACACACACACATATATATGGAGAGAGAGAGAGAGAGAGAGAGAGAGAGAGA
>LOEQ01007560.1:93678-104077 GCA_001685075.1 Bramus lutescens | reverse complement strand
CTCACAACCATCTGTAATGGGGTCTGGTGCCCTCTTCTGGTCTGCAGGCACACAGACATACAGAATATTGTATACATAATAAATAAATAAATATTAAAAAAGAATTTGAGAACAGTATGATTGAAATGTTTTAATTTGATTGCTGAGCCTTTCTGTTCCACGACCTTTGAGATGGACACTGGACTTCCGCTTGGCTGTGATGAAGCACATGACACAGCTTCAGGGAGGAAAGATGCCCTTTTGCTTACTGTTTCACAGCTTTCAGCATGCAGTTAGCTGGCTCAGTTTCTTTGGGGGCTATGGTGAAACCTTTGGGGGAGGAGGAGCTTATCTCATAGCAACAGGGAAAGGGGGCAGAGCTGGATCTGCAAGAGGATGTAACTTCCAAGAATATGACCCCAGTGGTCTAATTCCTACAGCTAGGCTGCATCTCCGAAAGTCTCTGGAGCCTCCTAACGTCACATACTGGAGACTAAGCCTGCAATACGTGAATTTGTAAGGGGCGTGGGAAGCACTTCACAGCTGAATCATAAGGAACAGCTTGCCTGGGAGTGCATTGGAGAGAAACACTGCCTGATTATCAGGCCAGGAACCTGTGACTAGGTAGGCCATAGTCACTAGGAAGAACCTATTGCTATTATTCTGCTAAATGGACAGTATTAAATCAACTACTAGTTACTTCTCATTAACCAGTACATTAATTCATCTCCAAATTCTCATCAGAGAAACTTCTATTTGCGGTAGAAGTTTATTGACCCAGAGATAATCCACTGGGCAGGCTGCAGAGACTAAGAGACTACACAATGTTCAGCCCTAAGGAGGACATACTTATAGTACTGCCTCCTCCCAAAGCTCACAGGGTTCATCGTGGAAGAGAAGGTAGAAAGAGTGTCAGAGGTAGAAGCAAGAGATGACCGAAGGGAAACAGAATCTTCTGAACACAGCAGGGAAGCTGCACAGACAGAGAAACTCTCAAATCTAAAAGGAACACACTCTCCCTAAGGGCCAGGCAGCATTGCAGAAGAAGGGTTCCAAAGAGTGTAAAAGCCAAAGGCGGTGGATGACCACAAGAAAACATATTCTAGACACTGAGGAGCAGTTGCATGTATGAATGCACAGTCGCTGGGGCAGAAAGCACAAACCCTGTGCAAATCCAAGCCAGACAAAACCCCAGCATGGCGAGTTGGGCACACAATCCCACCCCTAGCTCTAGAGCTACTGGCAGTTGTTAGCTACTGTAAGGAGAGACACTTTTCTCTAATAGTGTAGCCCCTGGTAAGTAGACCTCTCTTCAGGGAAAGGACACACATCCAAGATTATTTGGCCCCTACAAATTGCAAGATGAAAAGATACAAAGGGGATTGGTAGGGAATGGGGGAGTGAATCTGTGAAAAGCTAGGGGAGGAGGTGAATGTGTATATGATCTATACATGTTATGCAATACTCTCAAAGAACTAATAAAAATATACAGAACTGCTAAAAAAGATGGATGTATGAAGAGAAACGTAACCAAATGAAAACAGCCTAGAAGTGTAGTTTTAAAAAGTCACAGCTGAGACAGCCCTGTGGGTTAGTCTTTCTTTTTTATGGGCCTTGGAAAATTGAACACGACCAGTTATAGGTACAGTAGGGGTAGAGATTTGATTAAATTTGAGTACTATTTCCTATGATTTTTGCTGGTGATGAGGCTGTGATGACACATGTTTGGTGTCTGCCATAGGTGTCCTCCCTTTAGTAACTTCTGTTTGTACCAGAGGCTTCTGATGGTCACATTTAGCTTTCCAGCCTGTGGATTGATTGGGTTTGTATTCCCATCTCTCAAGACACCCCAGATTATACCTCCCTGAGGTTCCTAATGTTCAGCTGGGTATGCACCTTCCAAGGGCACTGAGACTAGAGGAAGTAATCACAGTGTTGAGATCTGTATAGGCTGACCCCAGTCTCTGTATTCACTCATTGCCCTGCTGGAGTGTAGATGCCAAAGAGTCCTCTGTAGCTCTGAGGTGCTAGGATTCTGCCAAAGTGAGAGCTGATGGGAGCCCCCAGAGGTTGACGTACTTGCTGACCTTAAGCTCAGGGCTCCAAGGCTCCAAGGTTATTCCCAGTTGATCCATTCTGCTTCCTGCCACCAAGGATGGGTCACTGACTGAGTCAAGCCTTCTGCTGTCTGCTCTTTTAAGCCCATCAGCATCAAATCTTCCCAGTCTCCTCAACAGACTTTGACTCCAGAGAAATGGTAGGCGAAACTCAGTCTCCCTGACATATGAGTATTGCCTATTCTCAGTGCCTTCAGCTAGCTTAGTTTCAGTTCTTGAGGTAGTGTCTGGCCATTGAGTGAACAGAATTTTTCCTCTGCTGCTGAACCATCTGCAGGAGGAAGCATGAGTTCATCAAAACCTGTAGCTGGATTTGAGGCTCCTGCGTGTTGGGACTTGTTCTGAGGGTAGGATTGTTTCCTTTCTGTAAAGGCCACCTTACATATTGTGAGGGGTCACAGAGCATGAATGGCCCTAGTACAAGAACACCATTGCAAAGTCCTACCCCAGCATAGATGGAGACCTCATAGAAGCTGCATGACAGAGTTCAGTATAACATGAACATGGAGGATGGACCACAGCACTTCACATCATGGAATCCAGAAAGCACAGTTAAACATGAATTCTTGTTGTAGACTAATATTTCCTGTTGGTTTGCAGAAAAAGAACAAGTTGGGAGTGGAAGGTGAGTTTATGTGTATAGTCAGAGAATATACTTTTGCTCCATTACAATGTTAAAATTGGGGGCTTAGAACCAAAATATTTACTAGTTAGATGAAAATCCAGGGGAATTTTTGCTTAATGCACTACTATTAGAGAAATAGCTAGGACAAGTATCCAAAACGATAGAGGAGACAGTATTAAAAATTCTTATCTATTCCACAGACCCCATCTTAAGTTTTACACCTTCAGTAGGACAGTGCACCGCCTTCCCACATTTGAGTTTTAGAGCAGTAATGAACACCCAAGTGAGGGTTACACTTGCCAGCTTTCCTTGAATTTCGATCAGAACGCCGGAGTAAGAACTACCCAGGGAAATGAGAACAGACATGATATGCCAAGTTATGTGTCACTTCTAGTGCAGGGAGCCACTGGTTTCATGTTCTCCTTTGCCCCCTGTTGGAAGGCAGCCATGATACCAAATAGTTTCTCACACATGGCATATCTGATCAGCTAGACGAAGGTTGAACAACAGGGTGGAAAAACCTGGGCCTTTGCATGACCTTGTGGAGTAGAAGCTCACCTGCCTCAGGCGGTGAGGCAGAACTCGACGGTATGCTGGGTGCATTAAATTAGGTTTTCTTTTAAGATTTACTTTGTGAGTGGGGTAGTGTGAGTGTTTGTGTATGTACATGTGCATATGTGCATGTGTCTGTGTATGCATGTACACATTTGTGTGTGCATGTGTTGCAGGTACACATGTGCGTGTTTGTGTTGTGTGTCTGTGCATGCATGTACACATGTGCATGTGGTGTGTGTGTGTGTGCACGCGAGCACACCTATATATTTCAAGAAGGATGTCAAATCCCCCGGAGCTGGCATCATAGGTGGTTGGAAGCTGCCTGATGTGGATGCTGGGAACCAAACTTTGCTATTCTACAAGAATAGCAAGTGTTCTTAACTGCTGAACCATATCCCGAGCTCCACGAAAATAGGTTTAATAATTTCATGGGCAAATTATGCTACAATCACACCTGAGAGAACTCTGCATGCAAGGATGAAGAATTTTGAATGGATGCCAAGGGCACTGAGAAACATTTGACCATCAGCAAGAGTGACTTAGTCGTCAGAGATCTTCAGAAAACAGCAGTGAAATGACAAAGATAGACTGGAATTGAAGTGTAGGGCCCAGGGAGAACTAACTAGGACTTCCTGAATGCCACAAAAATACTGCGAAAATATTTTTGAGTATTCAAAAATAGTTTTTATTCAACAATTGAGTTATTCATATCACTAATTCACTTACTGAAATTCCCACACAGAACTTTGCCATCTCCCTAAGTCTTAAATATATAAATGTTTTTGATAAATGTAAGATTGGAACTGCAATAGATCATAATTATTAGTTGGCTATGAATATGAAAATTTGGCAGAAATCAAGGGAAACATAAGAATTTCTCTTAATGGAATTTGCCATAGACATTAGCTATGACCTACTAGTAGATCACCTATCCTTTGATGTAATTTATACAAATTATCTAGAATAAACAAATCCTTAGCTACAGAAAGAATGTTGTCTAAATCTACTCAGTATTTTATCAATATCTTCCCAGTTGTGAAACTGTCAACATAATCTAATTTGGGAACCTCTTCAGTTCTCTGAAGGGAAACCCTATAGTCACCAAGGGTGATTAGTCATCTCCACTCCTTAATTCTACTACAGATCCAGGGAAACTGATTATTTAGTACGGTCCCATAGCATACTGTTACAAACCTATTTAAAATACTATTTATTTTATTTATAAATTATGTAATATGTTCTCTATAGTTTATAATAGTTAAGCAAGACACGAACACAGCATTGAATATTTACTTGCACAAAATTAGAAATATATAGGTTTAAATGATAAACAATTATATTCTAATCACTTTTTCTAAGCTATAATATCCATATCTGGAATCTACTATTTTCTACTATTGTGGAATAAACCTTTAATGCAAAATGGAAGATAGTACACATCTGTGGGTCATATATGGCTTCTGTATAGTTACCTCTGTTACTAGAGCATATAAACATACTCAGCTAACACATGTTAGTGAACTTACACCCATTCTAAGAAAACTTTAGCAAGAATCGTGTTGCCTTTGAATAATGAGCTAAATTTTGTTGAATTTTTCCAGCTATCATGCAACACTATTGCTGGGAGACCGGACAAATGTCTGCTCACCCCAGATTGGGAACTAATGATAGAACAAAATAGTGGATATTACTGAGGTACAACTTGTTGAACCCATAAGATTTTATTGGGGTTACTAATAAAACCCAAGGAGTGATATGGCTAAAGGGTCGCAGGAGCAGTGGTGACTCCAAAGCAGCTGAAATGCAGGAAGCCTACCTCAGCATAGGGACAGCTCACCAAGGCTCACTGGACACTTTGAGGCAGCTTACTAGGTCAGAGAGTCTCTTCCACGCAGCTCAGCTGGTCTCGGGCTCTTCAGTATTTTCATATAAGCGCGGGGAGGAAAAGGCTCTGTGCATCTGGTCAGTTTCAGGGACTTCCTGAATTGTTTGCTTCTCAATATTAATGAGCTCCTTTTTAAAACTTCCTAAGTCTTAACAAGCTTCCCCCCAAGGTGGATTCTTTTTAACTTTCTTGGAGGAAGTTCTTCTTGAGAGTATGAGCTCTGCAAGATCCTACAGAGTGGTATCCTTAGAACGTGGCAGTTTCTAGAACTACAGCAAGAAAACATTAGTTATTTAACTGTGGTTATGAGGCAGTAATGAAAATGAACAAATTAGTGCCACAAGAAAAACATGGCTAGTACAAACAACATTTAGCACAGAAAGCCTAAGGCAGAAGTGTATATACTGTAGATATATCTTTTTATGAGGTTTAAAAATTATTAAAAAGTAAGAAGCTGAATCTACTCTCCAGCCACAAAGTGTATGTATGTATAATTATACACAATATATTATGTATCATTTTTATATCATATATTGTATACATATACACAATATATAACCTACATATGCACCTTATAACATACAACATATTGTATACATATACACAATGTTATAGATATCATACATAAAGTATTTTATTTATATACACCAAGTACATATGCTCCATTATTAAGTAGTATTTGCCTGTGAGCTCTGAGAGAAATGAAGCAATCCCCATGGACAATTCAGTAGACTTCAGTGGCGGAAGGAGGATTCCCCACCACAGCTTGGCGGCCTTGCTGACAGAAGGAGATGGACATATCTGAAGGGCCTCTGACCAGCTAGAGTATGATCAGCATGGCTCTGGCAGGCTTCGCCCTTCTCTCGTTCCCTCTGCTTTGCTAAAAGCCATAAAAACCATTAGATTACATTCCTAAAGCTAGTCACCAAGGTCTATTCCCTTATTTGGACACTTCCTCCTCCTGGGATCGACTACCAAGGTACAGTTCTCTGAGTACCCATATCCAGCAAACAGAAGCCCCCTTTGGGTCATGTGATTAACACGCCCAATTAAAATTAAACACCTCATCTTAACATGGGGTTTCCCCTTTTACCTTTATAAACTGAATTTGCCCATGTGCCACATTTGTCTCCTCTCTATCCAGGGCAGTCCTGTGTTCCTCTGGGACGAATACCCCTTCCGCTTCTCTCTCGTCCCCTATCTCCTTTAGCACCACGTCCTAGTTCATCCTAACACAGACCTCCACTTTCGCTACTCTTAAACGTTACACCTGCAAAGTGCCTGAGTCAGAAAGCAGCCACTCTAACTTTTCTTCCCTGCTTAATAAAGGATCTCTGTGAAAACAGGCATTTGGGTGTGGTTTGTGCCCAATCCGGGGTCCTGAGGGAAGCCCCTCTGCGCAGGCGGTCTCCTTCAATAGGACTGTGAAAACTCAGCGTGGCTAGAATTTGAAGGCAGGGAATTTCCTTGTAGAGAAGATCCCTGAGATATTAGCTGTGTACTAATCTGCCCCCAACTCCTGAGCTACGTGAAGAAGCGCCAGGCAACATGAAACAAAAAGCTTCCACAATCCACACAGGGCAAACAGAGGTCTGGGTGTGAGTGACGGTGGGAGACAGAATCAAAAGGGAGGTCCTTGGGATTCAGTCCTTAAAAGGATGTAAGACTAGTGGTGGGGCTGAATTTAAAAGGTTTTGCAAAGACCAAAATGACTTGAAATAAGCAAATACCAAAGTAGAGTCTAATACAGTTTGAAAAGTTGTGCACCTCAAAGCATAAAACAGTGTCTGCCAGCCAATTAGAAATTATCAGGCATTTCAGGAGGCGTGACATTCTGGTCTGCAATATGGAGCAAAGGTAAAAAAAAAAAAACAGACTCCTGAGCTGTGGAATCTAAAATGAACTTAAGAAAACTGAAATGCCTTTTATAAGCAGGTTCCAGTCATATGCCTAAGAAAGATGAAGAAAGCAGAGGCATGCCGAGGAGATAAACCCAAGAGAGCAAACGGAATTCACAGTGGTGAAAATACGCTAGCAGAAATGAAAGAGTCTTGACATTCTAACAGAAAATGATACGGTAGAAAAAAGGAAAGTGATTTGAAAAACACACCAAGACAGACTTAAACGGTGACAGCAACATTGTAGGAAGTCACGGGTGTCTTGGGAGTCGGGGAAGGGCACACATAGTTGAAGGAGTAAATGCTAAAAACTTTAAACTCAATTCTGTAAATGCTAAAACTTTAAACTCAATTCAAGAAGATCAATAAATAAATACCAAACACAATAAATTTTAAAAAACATAAAGACAGTCTAGAACCTTGTGAAAAACATAAGAGAAAACCTAATAAGGGGCTAAAGAAAGCCATCCAGTTCAAACCAGAATGAACCGGCAACACACTTCTGATCAGGAACTATTATAAACTAGAGGAAAATTGAGCAACATTTTACCTCACCAGAAGGTGGTGGGCGAGACAAAAAACAAAAACACTACGAACAACTATCCAACAGCATGTAATATCTTTCAAAATAGAAAAAAAAGAATGTTTTTCATAGAAAAATAGCTTGAAAAATTTACCACTGGCAAGCCACCAGTTCAAGGGGATTATAAAAAGATCTTCAGGCAGAAAGAAAAGATAACAGAAGTTTGGATCTTACAAATGAAAGTGCTGAAATTGGCAAATGGAAGGGTAGATATACAAGATTTTTTCTTCATTTGAAAACCTTTAAAAAACATATTTAAAATGAGATATCAGAATATACACAAAAAACATTTTAAAAAATACCTGGTGCCTGAACAGCAGCGTCTCAGAAATAAATGGGAGGAGCTGCATCATCCTCCCCAGTGCGGTATGGAAAGACCATGCTTTCTTGATGGCTCGACCATATGAAAACACAGATATACCCCAATCTGCTCATGAGCTAGAGACTGCATTTCAACCCCCGTAGGTAGCATCTACGTGATGGGAACACAAGCAGGCTGTGGCCTCAGCTGCATGGCCTTTGCAAGGAGTTGAGCAGATAAAGCTGGGACTAGAGGGAGGTTTAGTGGATGAAATGCTTACTGCGAAAGCACAGGGACTTGAGTTTGGATTCTCACAGCCTCACAGTTGTCAGGCATGGTGATATCTGCCTGGAACCCAAGCGCTGTGAAGGCAGAGACAGATGAATCTCAGGGTCTCACCCGGGATCTCAGACAAGTTGAAGTGGCAAGCTCCAGGCTCAGTAACAGCTTGTCTCAAGAATAAGAACTGTAGCAATAGAGGAAGACACCCCAAATCCAATCCTGGCCCCCAGAAGATCATACACAGGCAATTGCATCTGCACACACACATGCACATACAGTCATACTCCCCTCACAAAGCATGGAATTAAGGCTGTCTGCCCCCCCTGCCCACTTAGAGGAAATACTGCAAAAGGAAATAGATAACGTGGTTAGCATTTTCCACATTAGCCTCTGATTTAGACAAGGTAAATTGGCTACAAGAGAGGTTGAGATGAAGGTGCTAGCTTGTTAATTGTAAGTAGAAGAGAAAATTTATTCTTGGAATAAAACTATACTTGAAGCCATGGGAAGAAATGAAAAATTTTGGTGGAAAAAATCTTTGGGAAATATTTGAAAGGTACGGTGTTGGAGGTGTGTCATTTTGGAGGCAGGCTTTAGAGTTTCAAAGTAGAAGATCACCAGGTCTCTCTCTGCCTCCCACCTGTGAATTAATACGTAAGCTCTTAGCTACTGCTCCAGCACCATGTCTGCCGGCCTGCTGTCATGCTCTCCACCATGAAGGTCAGGAACTCTAACCCTCCGAAACTGTGAACCCCAAATAAACTCATCGGGAAGTTGCCCCTGTCAGGGTGTCATATCTTAGTGTTAAAAAAGTAGCTACGATACCAGTTCGTGGGGCAATAGAGGACTGTGTTCATTCAAAGAGAAACACAAAGGAAGCCAATCCAGGTGGGATCTTAATAATTATATAGAGATTCTGTAATTTTTTCAAGCTCCATGGAGGGTCATGCATGTACCTTGAAGTGGTGGTGATGGGGCTCTGGTGGGTTTTAGTGACTTAAGTTGACATATGAATGGGTTATAAAGGTGATAATGTGGTCAAGAGGAATGCAAAAGAGGTAAAGCAGATCAAGGGACCTGCCAGGATCACTTGAAGGCAAATGTGGTAATATATGTGTGGAGCTGGAGTTCTACAGAAAAGGAACAAGAAGCCACATGTGCTAGTGAACTGGAAGGCTCTGAAGCAGTGGTTCTCAACCATCCCGATGCTGCCACCCTTTAACTCAGTTCCTCAAGTCGTGGTGACCCCCAGCCATGAAAATTTTTGTTGCTACCTCCCAACTGTAATGTTGCTACTGTTATGAAATGTAATGTAGATATCTGATATGCAGGATGTCTGATATATGGCCCCTGTAAAAGGATTGTTTGACCCCCAAGGGGTTGCAATTCACAGGCTGAGGACCCTGTGATGCTTTAAAGCCTCAATCAAAGGGAGACAGAGAGACACTGCCTCAACTGCTTTTTTAATGGGATGGCCACGATTACTGCAGGTGAGTATTGAATAGTGAGAGCTAAAGCCCACAAATTGCACATCTATCCATCCCTGATGAGTGCACAAAATACTTGGACCTTGGTAGATGCTGGAACCACATGTTCTTTGGTTACTGGAGGCTCCCAGGAGCATTAGAGACATTGGTGCCCAGACATGGAGACAGTGATACAGGTAAAAAGGACTAAGTTTGCCAAAGGAGTTAACAATTACTCCCCCAGAATATGTAGTGCCTTAGAAGATCATTTGCCCATTCCTGGGATCCTTTCAAAAGGCAGTTTTGGCTGGTAGATATATGGTGCAGGTTCAGACCCTGTCAGGCTTGGGGAAGGGGTGGGGAGGCACAGATGAGCACACCCTACTTTCCCTTGGTCTTAGGCTGGGTAGTGCTGTGTGAGTCCCTCCAGGTTGGCATATGTGCAGTGGTCTTGTCGCAGTGCCTCAGGATGAAGAAACTGGACAGCCCAGGGAGAACCATCTGGAATTACAGAGAGCTATGCAAGGTAAGTACTTCCTATCTACTCTGCAGCACTCAGCATTAAGGTTTTTTTTGTTGTTGTTGTTGTTATAAACTGATTGGCCCATTAGCTCAAGCTTCTTACTTCTTATTAACTCTTATAACTTATATTATCCCATTATTCTTGTCTATGTTAGCCATGTGGCTTGGTACCTTTTTTGGTGAGGC
>LOEQ01007560.1:78750-92795 GCA_001685075.1 Bramus lutescens | reverse complement strand
CTATCTATCTATCTATCTATCTATCTATCTATCTATCTCTATCTCTCTATCTATGAAAGAATATCCAGCATTGTCATTGCTGTCTTGACTTAGTGCACTGTAAGAACCATTGTAGGTAGCTCTAAAAAACACTTCTGGATTTTTTTTCTCAATGCCTAACTGTCATTTCAGTCAGATAAAATTTTGGCTTAATCTTTATGGTTCAAAACACTCATGGTTTGGTGACATACATGGAATGGATAGTTATATACATATATGTATACATATATACATATATGTACACACACACATATATATATTGCAAAGAATCCTAAGAATATAGAAAAGGAGACATTACATTTTCCAGTACAGAACTGAATAAGGATGAATTAAATGTCTGTGTACACTATGCTATTTATTTAAAAAAAAGTCATTTACTAAAACCACATATCTTGTATCATGTCCTAATTACCAATAGAATGAAGAGCCTGAATGAAGACTTTCACATGTCCTGATATACCTAGTCTGTGAAAGTGACAAGGTTCTGTTTCCTTTTAAATTGTTTTCAAAAGTCAACATTGACTCCTCTATGACAGCGGACTTTGTGATTCGTGGGTGAATTCTGCAGAAGGCTACAGAACCAGGTACACATCGCTCTGCCCTGTTTGGTGGGGAAGAATGACTGTTAGTGGGAAGGCTCCCTCCTTATCCCTTACTCCCCCATTTAAATTTTACATTCAAATGCTAAGCAGACATTTTGTAGTCTTGATGGCCCTCCCAATGAATATTTTCTTGCTTAGAGTAATCAAATTTAGAGATCGTGCTGGAGGAAAAAGCTGCCACATCGCATTATATTATGACTGTGACTTACCTGGCAATTTGCAAGGTAATTCAATTGCTGAGGCTCAATCATTTGCAGGCATAATTTAGTTCCCTCAGAATTAAGAGGAAAATGGAATAATAAAATGTGCTATTTGGTATTGTCGAGGGCAAGCAAGGAGCTGGTCCATCAGATGACTTGAGGGAGCTGGGGCAACTGGCTGCTAGGGTAAGGACAGGCCCTGGTGTGACAGTCACCAGAGGAATGCTCATGGTTGGGGGGGACTACACAATGAGTATCATTCACATAGCATTCTGTCTGAGAACAGTTGCATAAGAAAGTACTCTTCTCTCCATGTAAAAACGTATAAATGCAGACATTGAGTGTTGTGGCTTGTTTTGAACAATCAGGTCCCAGGTGGTGGCTCTGTTCTAGAAAACAGTGGAATCTGCAGGAGGTAGAGTCTCACAGGACAAAGTGAGGCAACTAGGGGAGGCCTTCAGGTTTTATGGCCTGATCCTGCTTCCTTCCTGCTTACTCCTTGCTTTGTGATCACATATGAACTGTGACCAGGCACCTCCCACTACTGACACCACAGCTACCCTACCATGATGAACTGTATCCCCTTAAACTGTAAGCCAGAGCGAACTCTTTCTTAAATTGCTTCTAATCATGTATTTGGTCACAGCAATGAGAAAAGCAAAGAATACAGTGAGAATCAGAGGCAGTGCCTCTCTCATTCAAGGTCACTTGGCTGGTTGTAATAGAAATGGGAGGAGAAGCTGAATAAAAAGAACATCTCTTCCTCCACTTCCAAACAGAGATATGCCCAGATGGTAATTCCTAGTACCTCAGAATAAGAGTTTTTTGGAAAGTCTTCCAAATATAATTAATTAAAGTGACATCATATTGGTGTATGGGTGGTGTCTTTAGAAGAAGAGGCATAAAGAGGTGAGAAAACCAGGGGGAGACACAGTTATAAGAACAAAGCCATGAGAATGAGAGCAGAGACTGGGGGGTTGATGCATCTATAAGCCAAGAACACTGTGGGTTGCTAGTTGTCATCAGAAGATGTAAGAGTCACAGAGGACATTATTCCTCAGAACCAATCCGCTGACATCTTGAATTTGGGTTTCTAACCTCAAGAACTGTGACCAATAAGTAAATGTTCTCTTGATCCACCCAGCTTTTGGTCTTTGTTACAGAACTCCTAGGGGACTAATAATAGATTCTGAGAGCAACAAAATTTCCATTTATATAAACTTGACTATGGACCAGGTGTTTTACATATATTACTGTGAAATATTTCAGAAAGAGCTCTGAGTATATTCTCAACAGCAACATTTTCAATGTTTATCTTAGGTCAAATAACCAATAAATGCTATATCTGAGATTTTAATCACAGGCCTGAGTATAAATCTATGTCCTTTATACCGTGTGCTTAAGACATGCTGGTGTTCCAGATGTTTGTGGCAGGATTATGGAGAGTGACCTGCAGCCCTTTTGAATTCATCCTTTCTTTTAAGTCCCTAGAGCAAACACTAACCCACTTTCAATTCCACAATACAAATTCACATGCATTTGTTAGATGTATGGTTTTGAGATTATCACTCAACTAATCCTAAAAGTGGTTATAAAGCATATACTGAGAAATCTATGCATAAAAGAGTAGAATTTTCTCTTTGTTCTTTTCCAAACCATAGAAAGCATAGCTGATGTTTCCTGAACAATGCAATGAGTTATCTAAGTTCCTTCCCTCCTTCAGCACTGTTGAAGAATATTATTTTAACTATGGAAATATATGTTACATTTGTTTATGCTGTGGAATATTACTTTAACTGTGTAAAGATATTACATTTGTGTATGCTGAATTTGATTAATGATATAAGGATGTGTGTTTAACTATATAAGCATGAGTTGCATCTGTTTCATCTTGCCTACAGCACCTGATTGGTCTAATAGAGAGCTGAATGGCCAATAGCGAGGCAGAGAAAGTATAGGCAAGTCTGGTGGGCAGATAGAATGAATGGTAGGAGAAATCTAGGCTCCAGAAAGAAATGACAAATGAGAGAGAAGGAGAATGAAGGAGACATCCAGAGCTAGAAGTCAGGCAGCGGGCAGTAAGACACAGAAACAGCAAGAAAGTAAGAAAAGGTAAAAAAGGCTGAGGCAAAAGGTAGATAAAGAGAAACAGGTTAATTTATAAATAAGAAAAGCTACCCAGATATGTGCCTAAGTTAGGATGAGCATTCAAAACTAATAATAAGTCTCTGTGTCGTGATTTGGAAGCTGGTTGGTGGCCCAAACAAAAAAGCCTGCTACATTGTACATTCTGGGGTAAGTACTAATGTCTCACCTATACTGTATCAGATCTAAGGACAGAGAGAGATCAACGCTTCTCTTCAGTCCTTCATGGTTCATATACTCAAGGAAGGTGAGTAAGGCCTCCCTAGGACATCCACTGGGCTCACACTGTCTTTTCCAGGGTCAAGGACATGCTGCAGACATGTTCTTGCCTGATACAATGTGAACTCAGGTGAACTCAATGTAAACATTGGATTTCTTAAAAATTCTAATGTTATTATTCATCCTTAGCCTTCTAAGATGCTTCTGTCTAATACATATAGACCCCATAGGCAGCTTATTTCAATTCATGATATGGCAGCTCTGTTGGCACATTTAGAATCTTAGTGATATGGGAAATGTCCACAGGAGATCATTAGCTGTAAACAGCACATACAAGCACCCGCAGCTCTCCATCTTTCTACTTCTTCTATATGTGGACTTTGAGCAAGACACTTATTCTCCCTGAGCCTTGGTATCCCTAAATGTTCACAGCAATGAGAACCTTTCGGTGTTAATGTATGGAGTGGCTACTGGTGTCTTTGATAGTACTTTACATATGTTAACAGTTTAGAGCTCATCTTAGTCTGGTGGGGGACAATAACAAAGTGTGGTTGGGTGGGTGGTTTATTTCCTCAAAACTCTGGAGGCTAGAAGCCTGGAATCAAGGTGTGGACAGGGCTGTCTCTTTGAGATCACCCTTCTTGGACTGTAGATCAATGTATTCTCTCTATGTCTGCATTTTTTTTATATGTTTCATTGCTTCTTAAGGAGTCCAGTCACATTGGATTGGGATATACCCTGATGATCTCACTTAATCTTGATAAACTCTTTTAAGAGACATTTTCCACCTCTAGTCTCATTCTAAGATATCGGGGCTTTGACTCTAACACATGAGTTTGGGGAGAACATATTTCAGCCTGTCAGCACACCTCATTTACCTCCTACAGCCTACTCCCACTGGACTATGTATGATTCTCCAAACACACACAGGAGCTGGTCTATTCTGCCTACAGTGTTCCACTACTCATGGAAACTAGTCCACTTTACCTGGGATTTCTCACCTGCCTTCTCGACAGGCCAGCAGTTTCTCATTGCCCAAGGCCTGGCGAAATCTAGGAAGAGCTTTTTTTTTTCTTTTTATTCTTCAAAATTCAAAAGGAATTCATTTGTTCTCCTAAGGCCCTACTGGAGTTTGATTTTATCTGTATGAGAGAAAGAAATTTTATTCACTTCTACATCTCCATAAGTCTCAGGCAGAATATTATACAAAGTAGTAATTCAAGCACTAACCCCCTTGAATTGCATTGCATGCTAATCAATAAGGCCAATACTTTTCCCCTGTCAGGAATACTTTCATTTCACCAGCAATGGTGCACCATTAAGAAACTTACCAAAGATAGTCAAATTAATCTGATTTTTCCTCTTGTACATTTTATACTCATAAATATATTTTAGGACATGTTTGAGACAGCATAACCTTTATGGATACCAATATGAATGCTAACTGACTTTTCTGATTTATAGTTACACTTTGAATTTTTAATCATTATAGAGAAAAGCTATTGTCAGGAAGTTTGGAATAGCCTGTGTGGTGATGACCTAAACTCTTTGTGTAGGAGGATAAATAGTGCCGAAAGGAAGTCTACTAAGAAGTGTACAGAGAGGGGACAAGCAGTGCTGTGTCTAGAAATGTATGAAACGTATGTGTACACATTTTTTAAAAGATTATTTTTATGTTATGTATATGGGCTTTTTGCCTTCACTTAAGTCTATGCACCATATGTAGACAGTGCCCAAAGAGGCAAAAAAAAGGGGGTCAGATCCTCTGCCATGAGGCTGGAATCCCAGAAAGCTAAGAAATGGGCTGGATCCAACCGTCAAAGCCACGACTTTAATCCTACCCATACTGCTTAGTAAATTAAAGACTCATGTGGTTAGAAAAAGAGAGAGATATACAGTAAAGATAGATTCGAGAATGAAGAAAACCTCTAAATGCTTTATAGTGTGTTAAAAATATATGCAGGCTTGAAAAAAAGGTTAAAGTCCTTAAAATTAAAACAAAAGAAAGAGAGTAGTTGGGCGTGGTGGTACACACCTTTAATCCCAGCACTTGGGAGGCAGAGGCAAGTGGATCTCTGTGAGTTCAAGGACAGCCTGGTCTATAGAGGGAGTTCCAGGACAAAGATACTCAGAGAACCTAACTTAAAAAGCCAAAAATTAAAAATAAA
Source organism: Bramus lutescens (assembly GCA_001685075.1). Lineage (NCBI taxonomy): Eukaryota > Metazoa > Chordata > Mammalia > Rodentia > Cricetidae > Bramus > Bramus lutescens. The sequence goes on along the minus strand of LOEQ01007560.1, from coordinate 87,422 downwards.
AGAAATAGAATTTAAAATAAAGCTGCATAAAAATGGAAAACACACAGAGAATCTTGATACTGTATGCTAGTATGCTCTCTTTGAATTGTTTGAATGCTGAGGAAGGAGAAACAGCTGCTAAAAGATATTTACTTATAAATGCTGCTGAATTAATAATCCAAGATAGATATTTTGAAAATACATTGGCTTCAAAATTGAAGTCAAAAGGTATGTTACTTTGGAGAAGAGATTTTGCTTTTGNAGGTACTGAGCCATGTGGCTAACATAGATAAGAATAATGGGTTAATATAAGTTTAAGAGATAATAAGAAGCTTGAGCTAATGGGCCAATCAGTTTATAAGTTATGTAGACCTCTGTGTAATTTCTTTGGGGGTTACCAGCTGTGAGAACTGGGCAGGACAGAAACCCCAACAAGCAGCCCTCCTGTTACATACCACCTAGAAAGTTAATGTATCCTACTGTCTTTATTGCCCATTTGTGTGTATGCGTGTGTGTGAGCACACGTGCACGTGTGTGTGTGAGCACGTGTGTGAGTGAGAGCACATGTTTGCATGTGTGTGTGTATGTTTATGTATGGAGGCCAAAAGTTAATCTCCTGCATTGCTTCTCAGTTGCTGTCCAATTGGGATTTAATTTTTGAGAAAAGCTTGCAGTTCGTTTTCCTTGAACTCAATGATGAGGCTAGGAAACCACTTATAGGTGGAAGTTTCTGTCCTGTCCGTAGTGCCCAAATAAACACACTGAGGCTTCTATTAATTACAAGCTTGACCAATAGCTCAGGCTTATTACTAACTAGCTCTTACATTTTAAGCTAACCCACATTCTTTATTTACACTCTACCACATGGTGGTACCTTTGTTAGCATAGTACTTTCATCTCCTGTTCTCTCTGTATCTGGCCTGGTGACTCCTGACTCTCCCTTTCTCCTTCCTATCTTCCTTAGTTTGGTCTCCCCACCTATACTTCCTCCCTGGCCAATCAGTATTTTCTTAAACCAGTTCAAGTGGGCAAACACTTGCAAGAGGATTATCCCACAGCATACACCCATCTCTGGGATTATAAATACAGCCACCATACCTGACTTTCTTTCTTTTTTTTTTTTTTAAAAATGGGTTCTTGAATGAAACTAACATTCTTTTGCTTGTACAACAAGGCCTTTACCCATGGAGTGAACTGCTCAGCCTCAATTTCATCTCTTCTCATTCATATCACTGAACCAGAAGCTCACCATTTTGCCTAGCAAGCACCTGGATCTGCCTATCACCACTCCCCAGTTCCAGAGTTACAGGCACAGGCAGCTGTGCCTGGATTGTTGTGGGCGTTTGAGACTTGAACTCAGGCCCTCACATTTGCAGAGGAAGCGATCTTACACATTGAGCTATCTCCCCACCCCTTCCATCTTTTAAACCAAAAAACCAAAAACCAAAACAAAACATAAAACCCCTAAAACTCTGTAGCAAGTGCACCAATCACTCTTTGAAAAACAGTTTTGTTCCTATACAAAATACCAGTTCATCAAACAGGTTTTCACTAGATAAGCAAATGAACTGAAAACAGACTTCCCTAGGTTATTAGATGGTCACGAATGAACTGAAAAGAGACTTTGACTGACAAGTTTCTGATTTAAAGTATTTAAAAGTAGTTTAATTCTTCTCCTCTTTCTATTTTTGAAACCTTCTCCATCCATCCACCCACTCTTCAAACAAAAGTACACTGAACACTATTAGCACTGTCTCCTCTCTCACTTACCTCCTACCAACAACTTCAGCAAATTCTCTCACTTCTGTGACCTTTGTTTATTTTCTTTGCCCCTGCCTTATGCAGTTTCCTCTCACACAGGTAGTCTCACAGACTTGTTATAATTTAGGGTTGGTTGCGTGTTACCATACAGGTAGACACGTGTCTCTCTGGGCATAGTGATCCAGGCCTCTTCCTCCTCAGGATCCCAGAGTTCTGTTGCAATGTTTCAACACGTTTGGCTGTGTCTCTCACCCATATTGTCAAAGATGGCTCCCAGTCCTGCCTGTATCCCAGTAAGACAGAAGAGAGAGATAAGCAAGGAGATGCATGCCTCTTTAAGTGTGCAATTTAGACATTCTGCAGGTAGTTTAACTCTCATCCCACTCAGCAAGGTTAGTCATACAGCTCAGTTCAGGGCAAGGGCATTGCTGAGTTAAAGGGACAGCTCACCTCAGTGAAGAGTATGCTGCATTTTGGGTAGCCTGAATCCAGATCGTAATTTTATAACAACAGAAAAAGAGCTTGAATGGAGGTCCCCAGCGGTACAGTCCCAGAAGTCAGGAGTTATTAAACTCAAAGGCTAGGTGTGTGACATGTCCCTGGAAGCTGATGGTCAGGAAAGCTTCCAGAACAAGGCCATGAGAACAAAATGGTAAGGCCATGCTACTGAAGACTCTACACATCTTGGTTGCAAAATGCCAGGAAAAATAATGCTGGAGCTGAACTGGAAGCTTCCTCTCTGCTTCAAAGTGCTGTGGAGGCAGTTGGGGGAGAAAAGTCACCAAGGGTCACCCCTATCTTTACCAATTTGCCAAATACCAATTTTCTAGGCAAGACGTGTTTACTGGTATAAGAGGTACAATAGTGGCATGACCTTTCCAGGGAAACCAACTGGTTTCTGGTGGGATCTGAGGCCCTTTCTTCTCCATAGGAGATAGCACATGTGGGGTATTCTGGAGCTGGTCAAAGGCCCAGAGCTGGGGAAGTCATAAGCACTGGCAGTGAATATACTACTTTTGTAAATATTTATGTTATTCCTATAGATTGGTGCTGTCCTTAAACATGATCAAAGAAGCTTTCCTTCACAGTGACTGGTGATTAACTCACACATGCCTGGTTAAGGTGCCTAGACAACATGACTATTGAGTGTTCAGCATTAATTCCTATCACCTTTGTAAGGCTCAGGGAACATCGTGCAAGGAGGGCTAGGAGAGTGTAAGAGCAGATTGTTGGAGAGGAGGGCCTGACGCGGCCACAACACTCATGAGTTCACAAGATCCTCAGATACCTGACTGAGGCCTGTACAAGTTGAGCCAGTAAGCAGACATAGTCAGAGAAGGGGCTTATGGGGCTCTGCAGCACCCAGGGGAGCTAATGGCAGCCAAAGCAACGTCTCCAAGAGGAAAAGAAGCCATTGTCTTCAATGCTGTAACCCCCAGTGAGTCACTTAATGCTCCGGTGTATAGCTTCATACCTATGCCCACGTGAGTGACTCCTAGCTAAACGCAGTGGGTCACAAAGCAGAACCAGAAACAAACCATTAAAGTGGGATGGAAAGAAGTGGGAAAGAATGGTGAGTGGGAGAGGTCAAGAGAGGGTGGAGGGACGAATGTGTCCAGAAGCTATGTGTGAAGTTGTCATAGTAAATTAATAAAAATTTCTATTCTTCTGAAAGAAAAAAATAGATGCTGTGGATGGCCTGAAGTCATGTGTTTATCTGCTAACGTCCCCATTTCCTGTCTTATTGATTTGCACCTTTTCCTCAGCACAAGCCAAAGACGACCTAACCATGCTTTCCACCACTCAAAAGCACTCAAAGGGCTCTCCACTGACTGCAGAAAACCTCACCACAAGGCATGAACTGAACATTCCTCCCCTTTTTAATGACTCAGGCCTCACCCAGCTGGTATCGGTCTCCTGCATGCCTTACTTTCTGTGACTTTACAGACGCAACTCTGTCTTTGAGGAGATTAACTTCCACCTGACATTTTGTGGGTGGCTTTGCAACAAGCTCAGAAGCTTTTCTGCAGGAAATGTTCATCACACTTCCATCAGGTAACCTTAACCAGGGTTAACAGCTTCATCATTAACACCTCATATCTGTGCTCGCCTATTCCACTCTTGCCTTTAAAGTGCCATGTAGTCATTTACCTGTTTGCGTGTTGTGCTCAGCACAGCTCTTGGCCATGATTGGTTCAATTCATCTTAATTGCATGGATGAATGAATGGATGAACAAGTGACAGAATGATGACATTACATTCTCTTAATGCTTAACACTTTAAACTTTCCACACGGAGTCTTTTCTCCATAATAAATGCTAATGAGCACTTACTTTGATGTACACTTACTTGATTGTATTAGGATATTATCATAATTGCCTCATTTAATCTTAGCAACCCCAGGAGACATATTACTATTCCCATTTTACATGTGGAGTAGCAAGGTGTACAGAGCTAAATAATGTATCTCATTTCTTTTTTTAGGTTTCTTGATTATAGAGAAAGTGGTGGTGGGGGAAGAGAGTTTTGCATGTTATCATGTGTTTGGAAGTGTCCTGACCTGGCAATTTCTGGACTTATATGCAATGCTGGGTGACCAGGGACATGCTACTCCACTCTGGGCTTCAGTTTTCTCATCCACAATCAAAGGGGATGGCTCAACCATCTAAGGTTTTTCCAGATCTCAGAGTCGGTGCTTTTCTTCCCTTTACAGCAACTTGCAATGTGATCCTCCTCCACACCAATATGCTACAGTCACACAGCTGCGACTTCGCTAAAAATGGACGGTTTATAAATGTTAAAGCAGTACATGTTAGAGAATAGTCACTTTTGATCCAAAAAGGGAAAACCCCACTCTGCTAAGGAATAAACATTACAGCCTTGGCTGCAAACTTAGACTCAAACTATCTCAGAACAGAAGCTATCCAATGACACAGTTTAAAAGACTGTGTCTACATATATTTGGCCACCAAATAAAATTTAAACTTGGGGAGATATATTAACTGAAAGAGCACATACATTATCCTGGATTTTTCTCCATGACATAACTTCATAAAGGATCATGGGCAGTTCTATGCACCCTCACGTGTGTCGAGGCATTCTATGAAGACTCCCTATTTGAGTAACATTGAGAATCTTGAGAGGTCTTCCCTTTCTCCATTTGGTTCTGAAAAACAGTTAAAATCAGGAAAAAGTTGTTCAGCAGATGGAGATAAATGTGTCATCTTTGTTGGTGGTAAAGATAGTATTATTGGAGAATATAGTGTACATTTGTAGCCAACGAAGCTTCCTGTACTAAAAGCTAGAATTAGTCAGACCCACCCAGCCCTAGTAGACTGGGGTGAGCTTGATCCCTAGTAAGCACAGTGAGCAAGTGTGTCCTTATAAAGTCACTGTGGCAGAGGCTGAAAGTTACCAATTCAAACATTTTTCTCCTCTTCTTTGGGTATTCATTTTCAAAATTTAGCAGAGTATAATGGCTCCCCAGAATAAAGAGTGCTTCTCCATGCCTCATTTGCAGCTAAAGGGTGTGGCTTTGTTACAGGAGCAAGGGGAAGAACTGCTCTCAGTTTTTGAGAACAAAGGAAGTCTGGGCTTTTGTCCTCATTTTCTTCCTCCATTCTGGCAAAAAGAACACTAGAGTTAGAGTGGCCATTTTGGCCCATGAAATGGAATTCTTTAATGACAGCAAGTAAACTATAAGGAGCCTGTTGTGGACTATCACATCAACTGGGCAAAGGTGTGTTACATTTGTTTATGTTGCAGGATATTACTTTATGGTGTAAAGGTGTGTCACATTTGTTTCCGCTGCCTTTGTTAATGATGTAAAGATGTGTTACATTTGTTTATGCTGCATTTGTTTATTTAATTATGGAAAGATGTGTTTCTTTTGTTTTACCTTTGCTGCCTCAGGCACCTGATTGATCTAATAAAAAAGCTGACCGGCCAACAGCTAGGCAGCAAAGGGATGGGTGGGGATGGGGGACAGAGAGAATTAAGTAGGAAGAGAAATCTAGGCTCGGAAGAAGACAAAGGAGAGAGCGAAGGAGAAAAGGAAGGGTTTTGCCTGGGGCCAGAATCAGACAACTTCCAGCCAGTCTGCCGGACATGAGAAGCAGTGAAAGTAAGGTATACAGAAGGAAAAAGGCAAATGTAGATAAAGAGAGACAGGTTAAGTTAAAAAGCTAGCCAGAAATGAGCATAAGCTAAGTCCGAAGACTCATAATGAATAATAAGTTTCTGTGTCATGATTTGGGAGCTGGTTGGTGGCCTAAAATTGTAAATGCTGGTGCAGGAGCCCAAGACCCCAGGACATCACTCTATCCTTGGATCACTTACTTTGGCTTCTTTCTTGTGGAGAACAACTTCTAGCTTGTTGAAACCTCTTTAAGTTGGGACCTTCTGTCACTCATGACAAAAATATTTTAATGCACCACACAAATTATAGCATGCCCACAAAGATTATGTTACAAAGTGATTAAGAGGCAGGGTTGACAGGCATGTTACACTGATTGCTGTCTTTCCCACATGAGGGAAGAGAAAAGGAATGTTCCCTTCCTGAAAAGTTCAGTAGTTCAGCAAAAATTGTATCTACTTGCTCTGTATTTAGTACTGTTTTCATTTTAATAATTGATTAATTCTCAAAATCATCCCAGATATCATTAATATCCCCTTTTCACAGATGTGGAAATAGCGACAGACAGTTAGATAACTTGCCCAGGTCTGAGTTCTGGAAGTGAAGGAGCATAGATGAAAGTCAGGCAGCCTAGCTAGAGCCTACACTCTCACAGAATCAGGACCAGATCAGAGACAGGCTGGTGCTATCTCAGGGAAGGGACGACTACATTTAGACTCCATGAAGAAGTTCGTCACTACTCTGGGGCCACCACTATGATGACTCATTACAGTACAGGATTTCAAACCACTGCATATTCAGGACTCTGCTCTCCTATCACAGCAAACTACTGGCTTGTCCTTCCTAGTTCATGTCATCTTTTTTATGTCTTCCCGCTTCTTGTGTCGTCCCCCTTTTGCCTTCTCTGAGGCACACATTTCTACCTACATTATCATCCACTACTGCTTTCTCTAAGAAGGAAAGAACTAGCCAGTCATTTTCAGTGCTGAAAGGCTGGCTAGGAAGGGGCTTTGAACCAGACACTGCATTGGATCGCCTTTCTAGCCCCTTAAGGTCACTGTGAATATGGATGATATACCACACTCTCCAAAGAATCTCCTGGACAGTTCTCTTAGTATCTGTATGCAAGGGCATATCCCACTGAGGGTTGGTCATGCTTTTTACTGTGTTCCCACAGTCTTTTCTTTTAATATAAATAAACATAAGAGGGAGTATGAATTACTACTATAACAGCCAAAGCCATTTATGATTTTTGGTCCCTCATTTTTTTTATATCTCATCGAAACAAAATGAATGAACTGTGTCTATGTGTCCAAAGATATCGTTCAGTTTTCCACCTCATCCAGTCATGGAATCCGGTTTCTTTGTACATGGTTGTCCAGTGTGTCAATGAAGGCCTTTAAATCAGTGACTACTTCCGGTTCTATCTGCTGGGAGCAGAGTAGTTACTCATGTATAAGCATGGAAGGTGTACTCCTGACTGACTAGACGTCATCAGCTCTTCTATATGAATAGCAACATAAGGCAAAGCATTTCCAAGAAGATCCAGGATTGGGAAAGATGGGCATGCTCACTCAAGCTTTCATAGGATAACTCAAACTGTGACTAACCACTGGTTTCTGAGCCATCCGTAGGAACTTTAAAATTCAAACTAGAAAACGGCCTGTTATAGCAGGGAAGAAAGCCAGTTGTCAGCTTTCTCAGACATGCTGATACGTTTCCCTTAGGATAGCTGGGTCAGCTATTTGGTTTCTGGAGAAACTTCTATATTGTTCTCCATAGTAGCTGTACTGATTGAATATCCACAAATGCCTCATAACCAATGAACTGAGAAAAGAATTATGGCCTACATATACCATGGGGTGTTATTCAGCCATAAAAACAAGGGTATCAACTACAGCAAAATGCATACAAGTGGGCTTGCTATACTAAGTAACCTAAAATACACAAAGACAGATGTCATACATTCTCATTCACATGGTGATGTCAAAAATGGTAGTTAGAAAGTGTAATGGTGTTTGCCAGAGGCCAGGAATAATGTTCTTAAACAGCAAGAAAGAGAGAATAAGGTCCAGCGTTCTGTAGAACAACAGAGTTCCCAAGAACCCATCATCATGTCATTCACGAACGCTTAGAGGGCAGAAAACCAAAAATTTCAAACAGTTAGCTGATTACAAAGACATGAAAGCATTGCTCTAATTTGCTCATGCACATTACATATTGCAAATTTTGAAGCATCTCATCTTACCCTATTACATGGGTATTTGCAATCACTATAGTCTGGAAAGAATGTAAGGGCTGAAGGATGAGGAGCACTATGAAATGTCTTTGGACACAGTGTGGCTACTGAACACATGAACTCCCAGCAGTGATGGAGATTGCCTTCACAATGCCTGTACTGGATAAGGCCAGTGTGGATGGGGGCAGGGGCACATAAAGCCCCCACAGCCTGTGGATGAGCTGTTGGCCCTTAATGGCTATTGTGGAGGTCAAGAGTCACTGTTTTTGAAGGGTGTGGCTATTGGTAAGTTGCTTAGTGATCCAGTGGATCGGTCCACACTTGGATACACACTCTCTCTCTCTCTCTCTCTCTCTCTCTCTCTCTCTCTCTCTCTTTCTCTCTCTCTCTTTAAGAACATGAACCTGTTAGGGAAATGTGTTGGGGGAGCTCTGCAGTATTAGGATGCTCTAGTGGGTATATATGATCAATAAATGTTTTATATGTGTATGAAATAAAATCTCGTGCCCAACCCTAAAATGGCTCCCTTAATTAAGATATATACTTCCCTGCTCCCAT
>LOEQ01007560.1:33950-46114 GCA_001685075.1 Bramus lutescens | reverse complement strand
CCCCCCTCCGGCAGCAAGGGGACTTTTTTCTGGTCCAATCTATTAATTTATTTGGTGTTTTGTAAGCTTATTGTACCTTTATAGGCATGTCCTTCTTTAGGTTGAGAAAATTTTCTTTTATGATTTTGTTGACTATATTTTCTGTGCCTTTCTTTGAGCTGGAGTTCTCCTTCTATCCATATTATTCTTAGATTTGGTCTTTTCATAGTGTTCCAGATTTCCTGGATGTTTCGTGTTAGGAATTTTTTAGACATAGCATTTTCTTTGACAAATAAATCTGTTTCTTTTATCATATCTTCAATGTCTGAGGTTCACTTTTCCACCTCTTGTATTCTGTTGGTAATGTTTGCATCTATAGTTCCTGTTGGCTTACCCAGATTTTCCATTTCCAGAATTTTTCTTTATTGTTTCTATTTATGTTTTTTAGGTCTTGAACAGTTTCCTTCAGCTGTTTGCTTTTTCCTTGGCTTTCTTGGCATTTGTTAGGGAAAATTTGTTATAATTTCCTCTAATTTTTTGTTTCCCTTTCTTTCAGTTTCTTTAAGGGACTTTTCCTTTCCCTTTTAAGGACCTCTATCATGTTGATAAGGTTGTTTCTTTTTCCATTATTTTATTTTACATACCAACTACAATTTCTCTCCCTCCCCTCCTCCAGTTCCCTCCCCCAACTTCCCATCTGCCCCCGTCCACTCCTCCACTGTCTCCATTCAGATGGGGACAAAGTCTCTTTAGGAATCAACAAAACATGACATATCAAGGTGAGGCAGGACTAAGCTCTTCCCTCCTGCATCAAGGCTGAACAAGGCATCCCACCATAGGGAACAGATTCCAAAGAGCCTGCTCATTCATCAGGAACAGATCTTGGTCCCACTGCTAGGGGTCCCACAAAAGTCCAAGTTATACAACTGTTACCCAGATGCAGAGGGCCTAGGTCAGTCACATACTAGCTCTCTAGCTGTCTGTCCAGAGTTTCTGAGCTCCCACAAGCTTAGGTCAGCTTTCTATGTGGTTTTCCCATCATGACCTTGTCCTTCCTCCCCTGCTCATATAATCCTCTTCCCTCTCTTCAACATTTAAAGGTCATTTTCTTGTGCTTCAACTGCGTTGAACATTCAGTTCTTGCTGTCATAGGCAGCTGGGCTCTGGTGGTGTCATACTGCCTTTCTGATATAGGCTGTGTTCTCACACTGATGTTTAGGCATCTGGGTTTGGGATGATTGTAGGTCAAGGTATTAATTCCTGATTTTGTCTTTGTTAGATAGGTGTTTTGTTATTTGGTTTCTGTTTCCTCTCTGGCCTTCTGGCCTATGTGACCAGGGGTTATGGTGACTAGTGAGCCTTCGGGTCCAGTAGGTTGTCTTGACTAGGGTTTTCGTGGTCTGTGAGATATTTGGGGGGCCAACATTGTCTCTGCATTTCCAAGTACCTGTGTGGCCTATGGGGTTTTGGATACCTACTTGGATTCTGAGATTCCTAGTATAGTGTGGTATAGGGCAGCAGAAATTTTCTGCAGAGGTTGTGGTCTGGGAGGGGAACAGCTGGGGCTGTTGGGCAGGCTTTAAGGAGTTTTAGTGGTTGGTGGTTGGTATCTTACCTTGGATCCCTAGAACTGGCCTGGCCTTGGGTAAAGGGTAAAACAAAAGTCTTCTGCTGAAGTTATGAAATATGAACCTCTGGGGAGGGGATGGTGTTGGAGGCTGTTGGGCCGGCTTTAAGAAGTGTTAGTGATGCCCTATGTTCTTAAAGCAAATAGTGTCAGGGGCAGTTGGGTGGGTTTTAAGAAATGGTAGTAATGCCCTGTGTTCTTAAAGCAAATGGTACCTTTACATGAGGAAACTGGACTGCAGGTAGCACAGTAGCAGAGAGTTAACAAAGAAGAGGAAATACTCACTGATTGAGCTGATTACATCCTGTCTCCCGGATATTATTCACTTTCCCCTGCTAATTTGATGCATCTTTCAAGATAACTATTTGCATGAGCTTCTAAACACTCTGAGAAATTAGCCATAATTCAGAGGCAGTGATGTATGGTGGTGCTTGGAACTTTCTCCAGACTAGTGCTGGGAAGTGGGAGGGGATAATTGAGTCTCTCGGACCAGTAAATTTCTTCCTGTGGATGCAGGATGGGGAGAATTTGTCTCTAAATAAACATGATTCATCGTTTATTGGAAAAATTGAAAAGTCTCCCTGAAAATGCAATAGAACATCAGTTCATTATGCTGCAGTTATTGGCATTGCAATCTGTTCCCAATGAATGCAATTACAAATCTATTTAGGAAGGCATATGATTGGGAATTGTGTTTGCTTGCAGTTAACCTTTAGATACCTCAGTAGTGTCTGTAAATGAACCCAAGCTCTTTTGGTTCTGTTGACTTCTACATCCCAACACCTGACACAATGCCCAGAACACTTGGTAAGTTTTGCTAGTATTTACTGACATTGAAAATGTTCTCATTATGCGATATCTCTTGCATGTTTTCCCAACTGAGTGTCTCAGTAATCAGTTATAGCTGTTTTTATGTGGCTAACTGTTATACATGTCCCCTGACCCCAGTAGCCTTGGTTCTTAGCTAGTGTCAGCCTGACATGTACCTTCACCATCTTACTTAAAGGGAAGATGTAACATTTGATGTAATTGCAAAGAAAAAAGAAGAAGGGCTTCATTTGGCTTTCACTTCCTGCAAGAAAGGTGACCAGGAAAAAGCCACTTATACTGAATCTACTCAAGAGGAGATCATGCATGATGAGAAGACACATTGTAAAATTTCCATGAAAAACTGGAGCTAAAACGTGATCAAAAGTGAATGACTTGATGGCTACTACATTACTACATTCAGGTATCAAATGGTACAGTGACTCCTATCATGTCTTTGAAGGACTTACACATATGTCTCACAAGAAGGCAGCATTTGAGTGGGGGGCACGGGGAAGTGGCTGTGTGGGGTCAAGAGAGAAATATAGCAGCAAGCTTCAAAGAAAAGAAAAGATTTTACTGCTTCCTCTAATAAATATCTCTAGTCTAAGCAGTGGGATTGAAGGGGCCAATAGAACAGGGAGAAGGTGAAAAAAGAATTCATGATAAGCACCTACGGCAAGGCCCTAGGAGGATCTTGAGTGGAGAAGGGGTGGGCAGTTGAAGGTACCAATGGGGAGAGAGGATAGAGAAGCACTTTAGAATCAGAAATGAGGTTCAGGTTTTGTTTGAGATAGGAAACAAAATAAAGTCGCTAAAAATGAGGTTTTAACACTGAAGGGAACTGTTTGTGGACAGCAGCAGGGTTAGGAGACCAATGGCTCTGCCTGGAATGTCACTAAAGAGTGGAGAAGGCGAGCCAGCATGGTGTACTAGAAGAAAGAGGAAGGGGAGATGAAATTATCCCCATTTGTGTCCATGATGGATGAAGACTTTTTATTAAACTGCTTCCATGGACATTGTAGGTATCAATGAAGAGTCGACAAGGGAGCTAGAGGTGAGCGCAGATCCCTGCCCCCAGCAGCCTTGCTCATGTGTGGATCTTTTTGGAATCTCCCTAAGGCTGAAGAGTGGTGGTCTAGCTTCCGTTATGGTGTTTGTTCATTCCCTTCTCTCTGGATGAAAACTTGTGTACCCATTCTCAGACCGTCCTTCAGTAACCTTTTCCAGTAATGAAGGCCCTAGTCCCGGGGTGTGTGCAGAAGGAGAGCAAGCATCCCTGCACACTCACTCTGGCTTTCTTTTTACAAGAAATAAAAGCGGAAGGTGGGTCAATAGGCAGGCATTCATCTAATCAGATACACTTTCATTTAGGTTAAAAGTAAGCCGGGCTTGTTCTCAGAAAAAAAAAAAAAAGCAAACGCAGAGTGGTAAGGGAATCCTGGATTCAAACAGAAAAAATCAGTGGGGTGCCTTGGGTGTTAGACATGAAAATCGCAATGACTTTTGGTATGTGCTTTTTATATCTTCTTTGTAAGCTTCGGGTGAATTTCCTATTGGGGGACATTGTATCCATTTGACTGAAAGTTACAGGGCTCCACCTTATTATATAGAAAAATTTCTAAAATAATTTCAAATTCTCATTTACTTTCAATAATGAGTTGACCTAGAACAAAGTAAGCACAAAGAAATATTGACAGATGAAAATGATAGTGGAAGAGGTTTGACCGGATGCAATTAAAAGCACTCTCTGTAATGGTCATCCATGATAAGATTGTGGCAGGAGTAACAGCATGTAAAACTTCTAAGTTCTGATGGTCTTCCAATGGTCTCTATTTTGGCAGCCTGTTCAAGAGTGCAATCCTCTGAGGCAGGGACCTTTAATTTACCAGCAACCACGCTTATAGCTCCAAACCATCTTTCCAAGCAATTCTTATCGCTCTACCCATGTTTCCATTCCTTTAGTCTGGGCACCTACTTGTTATCTTTGCTTTTAATCTGCTTCTTTGGTCCATTGCCAGTGCAGTACATCTTCAGCACTGTTTGAAGATTCACTGTCCATTCACTAGGAGAATGGATAAGCAGTGGAAAGACACCTTGACTGCTCTCAAGGTTTGGAACAATATGAACACTATTGTTGTAAATATCCCTATTCAAGTTTTGATGTGGATGTAAGTTTTCAAACATTTGGAGAAGTGCAATACTTGCATCATATGATAAAATATATTTACTTTTTAAGGAAATTGCCAAGCTGTCTTTCAAAGTAGCCGTGTAGTTTTGTATTTCTATCACTTGTAACTGGAAATTTTTGCAGTTGGATATCCTTGCTGGCACTTGATGTCAATTATTAAGACTTTGACAATTCTAAGAGGTGTTTAATGGTACCTTGTTATTTGTAATTTCCTAATAAAATATGATGTTGAACATTTTTGTATGTTTAATGTTTGTGTACCTCCTTTCACCTATTTTTGAAGGTTTATTTATTGTTTATTTGCATACATATCTGTGTGAGTATATACTCATAAGAAAGGGTCTTCCTGGAACTTGGAGCTCACATTTTCTATGCCAGGCCAGAAGTCAACAAACCTCAATACTCCTCCTGTAGCTGCCCCCATTAGAACTGGACTTGCACAGTAGTGTATACTGTATATCCAGGTGTACACTGGATGTACAGTTTGTGGATGCTGGGATCTGAATTCAGTGGAGCAAGAAATCTTAACTTCTGGGACGTCGTCTCTGCATCCCCTCTTCTGCACACATTTAAACTGAGTGTTTGTTGCTGATTATTATGAGTCTTTAGTATGGCGTTTTACAGAGGAGAAGTTTTCAATTAAAATGACACCCAGAGTGTCAGTTTTTTCTTCCTGGAGTCATTAATTTGGTGTTGTATGTGAAAAGTTATTTTCACACCTCAGATGATGTAGACTTTCTCTTAAATCATCTTAGGCTTCTGGTCACATTGCCTTAGTAGTCAGGAAGCAGACAGCAGACAGGAAGTGGGGGCAGACGTCAAACCTCAGGACTTATGCTCCCCACCCCAACTCATTCTTCAAGCAAGACTCCACTCCCTAAAGTTTCCACCACCTTCCCAAACAGCATCACCATGTGGGGGCAAACTGCTCAAAAATATGTGCCTGAGAGTGCCTTTCACATTCAAAATACAAACGAAGTTAGCACAGGGCCTCAAATGGTGAAAGGGAGGGAGTGCATGAGTGTCCTGACCACTCTTTCTGTAAAGCTCCCAGGATTCAGCCATGGGTCCTCCATCCTGACGACCTAATCTCATCCCATCCACCTTCCTTCCTCGACCTCTGTGTCTAAAGACCAGAGCCTGTTTAAATTCCCATCTTTGTGCCATCTTTGTGATACTCATAATGGGGACTAAATTCAGCTTGTTCCTTCCTGGGGACCGGTCATACTCAAATCAGCACTGTGTCTAGATGTATGTCTTTGTACAAGGATATTCAAATTTTCCAATACTATTTGTTGAAAAAATTGTTTTGTATTGCTTTTATTGCATTTTCTCTTTTCTAAAGGGGGTTTGACTCTATGTGGGTCTATTTTTCTTTTGCCTTTTTTTGTTAAATTGTTTATTACATTTCTTTAATATTACACAGCTGCAGTTTATAGTAAATCTAGAAATTATATACAGTTTGTCTTCTGGCTTTGTTCTTTATCAGTTGTAAAACTGGCTATTTGTCTTCTCCATATACTTGGAGCAAATTTATTGATAGTCATAAAGTAAATAGTTAAGACTTTAATTATTACTAATGAATTTACATATCAAATTAGGAAAAAGTGAGACATTGACAGTATTAAGTGTTTCTTTTGTTGAACATAGTATTCGTCTTCATTTATTTAGTTAGTTGATATCTTTCAACAGAATTTAATTGATTTCCTCATGGAGACCTTCATATGGTTTTTAAAGGCTTATTTTGCTCTTTAAATTTGTGTATTTGTGTCTATGTGGGTATATACATATGCTCTCTGCCTATAAAGGACAGAAGAAGGCATCAGATCTCCTGGATCTGGAGTTAAAGGTAGACGTGAGCCACCATGTAAATACTGGGAACCGACTCAGGCTCTTAAGCAATGAGAAATCTCTCCAATTCTTCTGTATTTTGTTAGATGATTTATATCCATATATTCCAGTTTTTAGATACGATCATTCTTAATATCAAGCTTTGCCGACTGTTGGCATTACTGAAAATGCCAACCTTCAACTAAAAATTCCTTTATTATGCAATCTTGCTACATTTCCTTATGAGTTTCTTGAGGTACTTTATATCAATTCATATTTTCTACATGGTTAATCATGTCACCCTTGAATAAAAGCTTATATTTCTGGCCTGGAGAAATGACTCAGTGGTAAAGGACAATCGCTACTCTGGCAAAGGACCAGAGTTCGGTTCCCACCACCCATGTCAGGCAGTTCATAACTTCCTGCGACTGCAGCTCTAGGAAATCTTATCTCCTCTTCTGGCTTCCATGGGTACCCACTCCCATGCTCACGTGCACACATATGCATAGACAAATTAAAATAAGTCTTAAAAGCAAGGTTGTTGGGGACACGAAGGTCCTTGTATTCACAGATAAGCACTAGGGAAACCAGGAATGTGAAGCATGGAGGGGCATCTCCTCAGTGAAGAAAATAAAATACCAGTATCCCATCCAGAATGCCAGGGGTGAATGCTATTAACAACCTGGTGATCTTTCGCTGTCTGTAGAGGCTGACTTCACCTAAATCTCCCAGAATGTTTATCCCAGTCTCCCTCCCTAGGCCTTTATCTTCAGCTCCCACTCAATAGAACCAATCCTTAGGGGAGATGTCCCTATACTTTGTGCCCTGATGACCTCTATGTTATCTTTGTCAGAGAACACACCAGGTCCTAGGCCATCCATCATCATGCCCACACATACTTTGTAAAGGAGCCTATGTACTCATGCCTCAAGCTTTATTGTGCACCTGGAATTTGAATGATTGTTCCTTGGAAATCGTTTTTCCAAATTGTACTGTGTTTAAATATGCTGGTAGCAGGCTCTTTAGGAGTTCGATCCAGTGTGAACTAAGACAGGCTGAACCAAGTTTTCAGTCTCACCTCTTCAAGGATCCTTTCAATACCAGCTGTGAAGCCTGTAGGGATCCCAGCAGGGGTTTCATCACTTCCCACTTATTTAACTTTTCCTTTCTCATCCCAGGACTTTCATGTTGATTTTTTTTGATTTAATAAAGTTTTATTTTTCCAAATGTACAGCTGATTGAACCTGTTCATGCATCTTCACCAGCAGCTGGGGCATCTCCACCCTTTGTGTTTCTGGTGTAAATTACTTGGGCTCTGTGCTTTGAAACCAGCTTGATGAGCCCTTTACTAAGGAGCTCTTGAAGGGGTGCCCTGGCCAGGGAAATAAGTTTATAGTTGGGAACTTCCTTACAGAGTTTGTCGTATGTACCCTTGTCAAACAGGACTATATTGTTGAGCTTGTCCCGAACTTTGCCTTTGAACCACTTCTTTTTGGCCTTGCCACTGGACTTATTTACTGGGTCTTTGTCTTTTTTGGCTGACTTTCCAGCATCTTTCTTCTTCTTATCATCCTTGGGCAGCATGATGAAGCTCAGAGAGTGGCGACGACCATTGCAGCCTCCTTAAGATGTTGGGAAAAAAGCTTCAGGTTGATTTTTGAAGTCATTATGTGCCTTGATCCTAATTTTACTAGAAAAACTTTGAATTTACCACCCTCCCATGTTTGCTGTATATTATTTTGTGTGTTTTACGAAGGTAAAGAAGCTGCCCTCTGATTCCAGCTTGGTGAGCATCTTCAGGATGAATATGTGTTCAGTTTTCTCAAGAGAGTTTTCTGTGCCTATTGATATCTTGGCATGATTGATAGTATTAGTTCATTTTCAAAGGTTGAACCCGTCTGGCAGTCGGGTTCTTGGGATAAGTTCCATTTGGTAGTGGTATACAATTCTTTTCAGTCAGTTTTTAAAAGTGCAATTTGATAATTTATCGTTAAGATTTTACATCTCTATTTATAAGATAAATCACTCTGTTAGTTCCTTGTAATATCTTTGGTTTTGGTATTAGGTTATCACTGACTGCATTGAATGAGGTCTTTTGCTTCCTTCCTTATTTTGGAAGGGATTATGGAGAATCAGTGTGACATACATCACACACACACACACACACATTGGTGAATTCTATCTCTGGTGCCTTCTTGTTGTATAGATGAATTATTGATTACATTTCTTTAATAAATATAATCCCAATCTAGACAGGGCATTTCTTCAAATAATACTATACCTATTTATAGATAATACAACTGATTTGCAAAAGCAATAAAACATTGTACATTCATTTCTCATGTCCTTTGTATCATTGCTATCACTAATTTTACTTACACACAAATTTTTACACATATAATATTCATTTATATATAGTCAAATAATAGCACTATTTTATTTTGAACAAACTGTTCAAAATATCTGTTGTACCCATTAAGAATAGAAGCAAGAAAGTGTTCGTTTTACTTTAACTTACTCCTTCTGTGATATTCTTTTTCTAAGTACAGATCTGAGTTTTTGATATATGTCAATTTTCTCTCTCTCCAAGAACAAATGTCATGACAAGCAGACCTACTTGGGACAAGTCCTCTAAACTTTCATTTGAGGGAGTCTGTATTTATCTTTTATTTCTAAAGGATAAATTAATGTGTATAGAATTCTAGACTGGTGTTTTTTACTAACTTAAGATTTCCTCTCAACAATTAAAATACTACACTTTACTGTTCCTGCTTGCATGGATTCTTAGAACACCTTAAATATAATTGTTGTTTCCAATCCTTTAGAGGGGAGGTGATTTTTCTTCTGAAAAATTTCAAGGTATTTATTTTATCAACTGTGAAGATGTTATAATGCTTAGATGTTAATTTTTTTGGCTTCATTTGGGGGGCATTTTAGTGGTTTCTATGTGGACTTTGTTTTGTTTTGCATTTTTCTTGGTTTTCTCTGACTGTGCATCTGTTTTAGTGTCTGATATAAGTTTGGGGAGCTCCTCAGTCATTACTGCTTTGAACTTCATTTGTGCTTTACTCTCTTCTCCCCGATATTACCATTGTACTGCATCCTATCTAATCCTGTAATTTATTTTTTTCCTCCGAGATATAGTGACATTACATCTTTTCTTTAAAAGATACTGTCTCTAATTCAAGAATGAGTAAATCATGTTTGGAGTTTGGTTAATATGTGTCTGAAAAAAGTGAATACAAGAAGACTTTAAATATCATGTTTTGGTAAGAAAAACAATTTTAAAAACTACAATGAGCTTCCATCTGTGTACTTCATTTTTCTTCACTGACTTTCAAATGCATTTATGAGCATCATTAACTCCTCATTATAATTCCTTCTACACCCAGAATCATAAAGTATGAATACCACTCTCTGTCATTGCTAGTCATTGAAATCCATTATCAAAGACTGTCCAATCATCTACCATTGCACTGCCTTGTGAGTAACTGTCAAGAAAACTCACAGAAAGTTCAAGAGAAAGGATTTAAGCCAGAACTATTCTCTGTTGGAGACAGAAAGTCACTGATGTACCTAGCTAATTCTAAAGTAACATTTCTCGCCAATTGTTGGTGTGGGGGATGATATTTGCCAAAGTTGCCAGTCCTTGAATTACTGAAGACTTTCACCCAATTTGTCTTACAGCAGCTGGACAACAGGCTGTAGCAGGGAAAGCAAATAAAGAGGCAGGAAACGATATCAGGCTCGGATTCTAAATTGTCACTAGTTTTTTGAGACATTACATGTTTTTCAGTCTTGATATTTAGATATTGATATTTAGAGCTATGATAAAAATTTCCTTGTTTCCCAGATAAGGATGCTAGACCAGGGACTAAGTGTTCCAAGTCATTAGGGTCTGTTACTTGACAATCATGACCTAAAGCTTTTTAGTACTTTGAGTTTTGAGCAGGAATAATGTCTTAAGAAAATACATCTAATTTCAGCTCTGTATTGTCCCTCAGCCTGCCTAAGATACCATTGTGATGTAGCCAACAGCTAGTCCCAGATAATGACTGATTCTTGAGGTCTACCCAGTTAGTCACCAATACTCCTTTCCCCTTCTTTGGATGAGAGTTCTTAGGGGAACAGTTGAACCCAGTTCTCAAAATTCCCAACAAGCATGAATCTGAGTGCAATCTAAGGAGAGGTGTTAACATCTGCAAAAATTACAGAGGTGTCTCAGCAGCTCAACAGCCTGACTCCCTTTCTACCACTGGCTTCTCCATTCTGCTATGATGACAGACCTGAACAGTTTGAGAACATCTAGGAAGACTCTGCTGGCCTCTGCTCACGGATCTCTATTCTACCATGGTTAGAATGGCCCCTTATCTGGTACCTGTGGTGTTTCGTCTTAATGATGCATCTCCTAATGCTTCGGTAACAATTAGAATTAGAGTTATTATTTTGATCTAGGCAAACTGTTTATGTATGTATATGTGTGTGCATCTGCATGTATAGAGTGTTTTTATTGTGCTGCATACAGGAGGAAACAAATGAACTGCTAAGACGAAGAACACTGATTTCAGTAACTTGGTGGGGAATCTGAGACCACGTTTGGGCCTCAGGATAGGCACATGGACTATTTACTGATCTTTCTGAGTATGGCAGGTGCCAAGCATGCATATATCTTTTCTAATGTCCAGAATCCTTAAACTTGTTACCTTGCATTGAAGATAAACTTGCACGTGAGAGTCTGTTGAGGATATTGAGACAAAGAGATGGCTGTGGCTTCTTGGTTATGTCCATTCAATCTTAATATATACATTCTCAAGTGGAAAAGGCAGTGAGGATAAAATTGTTGCTACAAACTTAGGAAATTCCAAATTTTCAACAGCCACTATAACAATAATAACCCAGTTTAAAACCTGGTCTAGAGATCAAAGCAACCCACATTAGGAAATATGTATTTACCGTTCAGCCAAATAGTATCAGTTCTTTGCTGCTTCTAAAAGTCATCCAGTTGACAGTGGGTTTACTCCAGTAAAAACAGGGACTGTAAACAAGTCAGCAGTCTCACCAAGGTTAAATATGCTTCTACAAATGACACAAACCTCTTCCACCGAATCCCGAAATTCCATGTTGCTACCTCTCAAACACAACATCAATGTTCTGCTCTACAGAGAATATGTTTAACCACTTAATTCTATAATTATGGTGAGCAATGAATTCAGGATTTTTTTCTGGCTTCATATGTATCCCATAACCATTTTTATTATTTCATTTTCTTTGTGGTATTTTTGAATGTGTATCATTGTATCACAGTTTTGGGTCTCCCCTAGGCACTACATATATAACTTATTGAAGTCTACTGGGGCTGATATAATCAGCAAAAGGCAGAAACATTGTCTCCTTATATACCTTTATCCTCTTGAAAAAGCATAAATATTTTCTACTTACATCAAGAAAATGTCACATAGTGTTAGAAGGTTTTGCTTCAACCATGGAACACATTCTAGTAAACTCCAGAAGAGAAGGAGTTGTTGTGTGTCCAGTCTGCCGTGTCTGTCCTTCCTGATGCTGTGTCTGTCCTTCCTGATGCCGTGCCTGTCCTTCCTGATGCCGTGTCTGTCCTTCCTGATGCCGTGCCTGTCCTTCCTGATGCCGTGTCTGTCGTTCCTGATGCCGTGTCTGTCGTTCCTGATGCCGTGTCTGTCCTTCCTGATGCCGTGTCTGTCCTTCCTGATGCCG
>LOEQ01007560.1:21854-33874 GCA_001685075.1 Bramus lutescens | reverse complement strand
GTGTCTGTCCTTCCTGATGCCGTGTCTGTCCTTCCTGATGCCGTGTCTGTTCTTCCTGATGCTGTGTCTGTCCTTCCTGATGCTGTGTCTGTCCTTCCTGATGCCGTGCCTGTCCTTCCTGATGCCGTGTCTGTCCTTCCTGATGCCACGTCTGTCCTTCCTGATGCCACGTCTGTCCTTCCTGATGCCGTGTCTGTTCTTTCTGATGCTGTGTTTGTCCTTCCTGATGGTTCACGCTTCCTTTGTGAAATTTGTCTTCTGTTTCAAGAGCTTCCTTCAGCCATTCTTTTGGGGTAGATCTCCTGGGGACAAGTTCTAGTAATTTTCTCTCATCAAGATTATTTTGATTTCTCCTTTATTCTAGGATAATATTCTCGTGGATGTAGGATTATGGGTTGGCAATAGTTTCAGCAGCTAAAGATGTGCGCCCCTCCCTTTCTTGCGGTCTGTGTGCCCACGAGGCCTCAGCTGCTGGTCTGATTGCCCCCTCCCATGCTGATGATGCATTGTTTTTCTCTTGTGGCTTCCAAGATACTTTCTTTGTATTTAGCTTTCAAAAATTGGACCTCAGTGTGTCTCAGCGTGAAACTCTCTAGATTTATGCGGTTTAGGGTTCATTCGATTTCTCGTCTGTATCTAGTTTGCCGCATTTTAGAATTTTTTTCTGTCATTCTTTGTCTATATTAGGCCCACTTTCTTTTTCTCTTTTTTGAGATTTAGTATAACCTCTTATACCTTTGAGGCTCCCTATAGTTATATTTTTTTTCTGTCTGTATCTTAAAGTCCACTCAATCTCCATTGCCCCTCTTACTTTAAATTATATATTGAGTTTCTTATATTTTCTATTCTTTTTTTTGTTTCAAAATCTTCAATTTCTCCCCTTAACGTCTTTGAATTTATTAGGCATTCTTTCAATATAAGCGTTTCCATAATTACCTGGAAAGTTACTGTGATGATGGAATTATAATCTTTATCAGGTTATTCTCACACCTGTGACATGTTGATACTGGCATCTGTTTATAGTTTGTTCTCACTCAGCTTGAGAACTTCCTAGCTATTGGTGTATGTAATTTTCCATTAAAACCATGATATTTTTGGTGTATGTAAATCTTCTTTATGTATTCATGTTGATCTTAAGAGTCTTTGGACTCATATACTACTCTCCAGTTTCCTATGTAGCTGAAGATGAACTTCAACTTCAAATCCTCCTGGCTCTACCTCCCAAGCGCTGGGATTGTAAGCATGACACCACAATGCCAAGTTAATGAAGGGATAAGGATCAAACCAGAGCTTGGTGCATTCTACTAAGCTACAGCCCCAGGCTTGAATCTTACTTTCAAAAATTACTATTTTTTTCCTTGGTATGTCACTGTACATGGTATGTGGCAATGTGTGTATTTTAAGTGTCTCAGGTGCTGAGACACACTCCCACACACTCCCAAGCTTCCCCTTTCCAACTCCTCCTCATGCCATTCCCCTTCATTTCCTTACACAGTGCACGTCATGTGTGGATATTTGACTTTATGGTAGATGGAGTGTCAGTTTTCTTTACAAGAGTGGCCACTGGAAGACCACATACAGGAATATATGAGCAACATAAATGTAGACAGGAAATGGGCATGAAGCCAAGAATAGTTAAGTATGATCAAAACATGTTTCTTGAAACTCTCGAATAACTAACACACTTTTTAAAAAAAAAGATAATTTTCCCCAATGCCAAAATGGTATTTTCAATTTACTCTTCTGCTAAAAAATTTTAAATCATGCAGGAAAGGGCAGATATTTGTTTTCTGTAGAAAACACAACTTTGTTTCTCATTTTTCTAAAAACTTAAAATGGAGCCTGGTGTGGTGGTTGAAAAGTTTTTACGGCCCCCCAAAAACCTCTCTGCCGGCACAATAATTGAAATCAGACCAAATCAAATCGAATTAGAAAAAGCCCAGGTTTAATGGATGCCAGTGCTCCCTGGTGGCCTTCCAGGACCTCAGAGAGATGGGGAAGGAAGACAGGGAAACCACAGAGAGGGGAAAGGAAGATGGGAAAGACCATGTGTTCGTTCTCTGGGGGGCAGTTTAAATAGCCGGTAGGAGTGGTCTTGAGCCTCTCTGGGGAGGGGGTCACTGTTTGGTGGGTTTTCTCAGAGGTGGAGTCTGGACTGAGGCAACTCCTAGGGGAGGGGGCTTGGAGTGGAACTTTTCACCCAAACATTCCAGACTCCTTGGATATACAGATGCCAGAGGCTGGAGTGAAGCCCCAACCTAAACATTCCAGACTCTTTAGGTATAAGGATGTCAGTGGCTGGGGTGACGTTTCCAACCAAACACCCCAGATTCTTTGGGTATAGGGGCTCAAGTCCATCTACTTCCTGTGGGCATGGGGTAATGTGAGAGAGGGGAAAGCTGGGAGTTGGTGGGCTCATGCTCAGTAGGAGGTGTGGCTGGAGAGGCATCCAGTTTGCTGTCATCCTGGAGAACTCGAGCATCTGTTCCTTGAGGGAGATGAGAAGGCAGGTGGCCAGGAGAAAAAATAGATTGTTATTATTGGCCCTATGATTGGGGCTAGCCATGGGAAGGGTCATTAGCATCCAGAAAGAATGGGACAGAGAAGTGCCCTGGTTGTACCGGAGAGGCATGGGTGAATGAGTGTGACACGAGAGCAGATATGCTCTTTCAGTTGTTGGGTAGGTGTTCATTTGAGCCTGGAGAGGTAGTACCAATGATGAATGAAGTTTTAGGAGCTGGTGCAGGTGTTGGCACTGTCTAGAAGGTCCTCTGTAAGTTGGTGTTGGCCCAGAGAGCAGGAGTGACCTGTAAAATATGCTTGAAAATGGGTGGGATTAAAATAGGCTCTGGAGACTGTTCGTTTTTACCAGACCCGATTTTTGATACAGCAGTAGAACTTATTTATTTATTTATTTATTTGCTTGTTTGTTTGTTTTTTAGGAACCTGTAGGTATCTGTAAGACAACTGGAACAGATTTACATATTGGTGTCATAGCAAAAGGCTATGGCTTTAGATTAAAAGGCATGAATATTTTAGAATACAATTAAAGGGAATTGGGAACTCTTGGTCTATGAAGATACATCTGAAACCTGTTAATCCTGGACTATGAAGCCTGTGAAAGAAGCACACCTGTTTTGTCATTATACAGATCTGAGAGGGATAAATGAACAGAAATGAGACAGCTTTTTTTTTTTTTTTAGCTCTTCAGGCAATTCCAAGTCTCTCCTTAGTCTTTGGTGAACACCAGTCTAAGAAACGGTACTTGCCTGTTTAGTTGCTCAGCCCAGGAGGCCCGAAGATTTTCTTGTGTGGGAAGGATTTAGTGTACCTGTATTGGTAGGATGAGACAATCGATCCCCCAGTGTATTGTCCAGGAAACTGATCAGGTGGAAGGCTGCGTTTTTGCTGTATGGGTGGCTTTGCCATACCCAAAGGCAAGCCTCTAGGCAGAATGTCCTCTGAAACCACGTGTCTTCTTGGAGAAGGTATAGAATGTTGCAGGAGCTGGCATGTCTCTGTCATAAGAAGTTCTTTTGTTAATATCAACTCTCAGATCTATATAGGCACTTGAGAATCAGGGGATCGTTGCCTGTCAGGCATATCTAAATTAGACATATAAGTTAAATTTAGACATATAGTTCACCCAATTAGTTACAACTTACCAATGTCAGTAGAGACAAAAAGAATAGAAGGAATATTTTAGTAACTCAAAGAATTTTGTAGGCTGAATGTCTCCTTGGTAAGTCCAGCACATGTGGGTATTCTTACCAAAGATGGTGTTGAGGTCAAAATGGCGGCTACCCACGTGTTTGTATTTTTTCAGAGCTGTTCTAATCTGGAGTTTTACAGATTTAAAAACAAGCACACATAAACACACAGACATAAGACAAGCATACTGTGGCCACATTATACATATATATTAACAGACAGGTGAACAAAACTATTTTAGGAACCTATGTCAACCTGATCAACTTAAAAATCTTGGTGTAGGCTGCAGAAGCCAGGGAAGCACACAGGTGGTCCCATTAAGGACCAGATTAGCAGGTGCTGTAAGGGAGAACAGAAAAATAAGGATGGAACACCTATGCAGTTTTAAAGTGGAAGGATAGGGGGAAATGGATCTTTTGTAGAGAGAATCCCAGCATGACCAGATTAATGCCAGGAATGCAGACAAACAATAAACAGCTAGAGAAGGGGAGAGGGGGTTTGGGGAGGGGGAGCGGAAGTGGGAGCATAGCATCTAGAAACCATGGACTTGTTTGTTGTACATCAGCAAAAACTTTTTAGGCATTAAGGGATGTACAGTTTCAGATCACCTCAATTTAAAAGGATTTTTTTGTAAAAGCAACCCAAGGGCATTAGAGGATGTGGCTTTGAATTGTAGGTGCCCATCTAGTAAGTCTATGTCAAGACTCAGGACTCAAAGCCTAGCACAATACATCTACTGTGATAGACTTTTGAGTCAAAAACAGAGAGATATGGGAAATTCCTTGGAAGAATGTCTCCTACTGAAGGAACCCCACAGGAACAAGGCAGTTCCTCTCCCCCACCCCAGAGCAAGGCAGGTCCTTGTCTGGTGAGATCGGGTTGGGTGCCTGGCACAGCCCAACAAATGTATGAGGCCCTAGGCCCCAGGATCAATGACTTGGAAAAGGGCAATTTACCCAGAGGAAGCCAGTATTAGCCTGGCAGAGAGCAGGTGCAAGAGAGAAAGGTGTTTTCCAGCACATATCCCTGGGCCAGTGAGAAAAAAAGTCCCCCTCACTGGAACCTCCAGATGAAAAGTTTTTACATCCTAGCAAGCCTCTCTGTCAGCGCAATAATCCAAATCAGATCAAATCAAATTGAATTAGAAAAAGCCCAGGTTTAATGGATGCCAGCGCTCCCAGGTGGCTGGGGGAGGGATACCTGAAAACCATGGAGAAAGGAAAGGAAGACCAGGAAGGCAGTGTGTTTGTTCCTCTCTCTCTCTCTCTCTCTGTGTGTGTGTGTGTGTGTGTGTGTGTGTGTGTGCAGTTTAAATAGCCAGTGGGAGTGGTCTTGAGCCTCTCTGGAGAGGGATCACTGTTTGGCAGGCTTTCTCAGAGATGGAGTCTGGACTAAGTCAGCTCCCAGGGGAGGGGGCTTGGGATGGAACTTTTCAGCCCAAACATTATATGGATGCCAGGGGCTTAGGTGAAGCCTTAACCCAAACAGTGGTACAACATATAATTCTGACACTCTGGAGGCAAAGGCAGAAAGTTTGCAACTTTGAGGCTGGCATGAGCTACATACAGGCAGACCTTTTATCAAGAAGACAAGTTTGTAGCTGAATGGTAGACTGTTGTTCTAGCACGTACTAGAGCCTGAATTTAACCCCTAGCACCACAGAGGGGAAAAAAGACTTTGATTTTTCTATAAATCCATTTGTGAGTGTTAATCACTTTCTGATTCCTAAACCCTGAGAAGAACCAAAAATGGATTCTTAAATGAAGGACACTGAAAATAGCCATGTTTTTACTTTTACAAAAGGTTATATAAGAAATTCTCCCTATGGCCAAGGACAAAGAATCAAAGTTCAAAGGAGGCATTTGTCATGGAGAAACTTGCAGCCAGGTGTTTTGATGACTCAGCATGTCTTCAGTTACAGGAAGCACTAGACCAAGGAATGGGGGTCATGGAGAAACAGATGATCCCTGTCCTAAGATTATCTGTTAGTTTAAGCCCTTCCTCTTTGGACCTTGCAGATTTTGTGGAGAATGTAAGAAATCTAAGAATGAGTTTAAGTTATTAGTTGACAATTTAAAAGGGTAAATGGTTACAGGAGCAGAATACTCTTGATTTCAATACCTACCTTTTCTTTAAAGTCCAGTGTTATAATTAAGCACAACAGTGGATTTCATTGTGATGCTCCCCTATATGAATGTAATATACTTTGAATATGATAACTAAATGTTACCCTCTCATGCCTCCTCCATCTCCCCTCATCTTCCTCCTCTTTTGTCATTTTAATAGTCCCATTTTTATTGATTAAATTAATTTTTTAATGATTTCATAAAATAGAATAAATTCTTGTTCCTCTCTCCCAAACCCTGTTTTATTTACCCCTTTCCTTTCAAGTGTCCTCTCCCACTTCACATTCCTGCCTTTTTGTTTTATTTTGCAACCTGCTGATTCTAACCACGGTCATCTGTGAGGCCATGGCTTTGGAACTATCCGTGGGAGTCTGGTGGGCTTGCCATTAGGTACACAGCGAGGATAGTGAATGTCTCCTCATGTACTCTTCCCTGATCTATGACTGGGTATTGACAAGCCCAGTTTTGTACAGTCCCAGTGCAGGCAACCACAGCTGCTGTTTGCAATGACTACATTGTGTCCTGAAGATAACATTTCTATCTCTTTTCCCTATCTTCTGTTCTTATATTTCTTTTGCTCCCTTTTCCACAACAATGCTGAGCTTGGGTAGGGTGTTTAGGTCTGAGAATTCAGCCATCACTTATTCACAGCACCCTGAGCAGCCATGAGATTGCATTAACTGCTATCCATTGCAAAGAGAGATTCCTCTGATGAAGGCTGCCAGCAGCATTTGTCTATGAGTATAAAATATGTTTAGAAAGAAGTCTGGTGCCATGTCTGTTTGTGAAATAACAAGTTTTTCCTTAGAGTCTATGACCTTCCTGGCCATGACTTGTGTTTGTTTGTTCATTGGATTCACAGTATCAGGCATGTATTCTTTCTCGTGAAGCAGGCCCCAAATCCAACCTGAAAATGATTGGTTACCTTCAATAACAGCTATGCTACTATTGCACCAGTGCATATATCTTGGCTGGTGGGTTGGCATTGTAGCTTGTAGGGTTCACAAATGGTCAAGGTCATTCATGCCCTTCTCCAACAGCCTGCATAGCACCATTCAGCACCACAAAATCTATCCACCAATGAGGAGGCTTCTGTCTTAGTTCTGCGTTCTCTTCTTTATATCTTGTAATCAAGGTGTATGCTTTCAGCAAAGATCTTGTATGTATTTATGATGGGCCACCAATGTATAAAGTATGAGATTGTACTGTTTTGGGGCCCTCTGGGCCTCTCTGACCAACAGCTCATAAGGAGGTACCCCACATCCTGCAGTAGGATTTTGTTTAATAAAGGATAGCTTCAGCGGACTCAAACAGGAACACCTGGACACCTGTGTGAGCAGGCCTGAGCCAGCGACCTCCACAGGAGCCGGTACTAGGGAGCAACCTTTAAGGGAGTAGGTCTGAGCCAGAAAACTCTGCAGGAGCAGGCCCAAGCCAGTTACCTACACAGAACCAGGCCCAGGCCAGCGACCTCTGAGAAAGCAGACCTGAGAAAGGGACACCCATGGGAGAAGGCCTGAGCCAGTGACCTCCACAAGAGTAGGTGTGATGGAGCAACCTCCTACGAAGCAGGCCTGAGTCAGCGACCTCCTGTGGGAACAGGCCCAAGGAAGCAACCTCCATGGGAGCAGGACCAAATGACCTCCAGGATTGCAGAGCGACCTCCTGGAGCAGCGAGCGGCCTTTGGAAACACTGAGTGACTAGGGTGACTGGAACCATGGCCCTGATTCCACTAAGAGGAGTAAGCATCTGATCCTTGGATCCACTGGCACCTGGAAGAGTGATCACCAGAGAGACAGCCCCAACTATACCAGTAAGAGGAAAACATGGGTAGACAAGGTAAGTACACACTCAACACCACAAAGGGCAATATGATACTAACAAAAACTAGTGGCTCTAAAATAGCAAGACTTGAACACCCCAAGACCAATGAAGCAGAAGAAAATGACCTATAAAATAACTTTCAGAGAAAGTTTGAGGCCCTTACAAAGAAAATGAAAAATTCTCTTGAAGAAATAGAAGAAAGGACAAACAAAAAATTGGAAGAAATCAGTAAATTTCTTTTTAAAAAAAGTCAAGAAAAAGCAGTCAAACAAGAGAAAGAAAGGATTCAAGATGTGAAAACTGAAATAGAGACAAAAAAAACCAAAGTGAGGAAATTCTGGAAATGGAAAATATGGAAAAATGATCAGGAACCACAAATGTGAACATAAAATGCAGAATACAAGAGATGGAAGAGAGAATCTCAAGCACTGACGATACAATAAAGGAAATAGAATCATGAGTCAAAGAAAATGGTAAATCTAACAAAAACTTAAGACAAAATATCCAGGAAACAAGGGGCACCATGAAAAGACCAAACCTAAAAATAGGGATAGAAAAGGGAGAAGTACAACTCAAAAGCACATAAAAACATATTCAACAAAATCAGAGAAGGAAAGAAAACTTTCTCAACCTAAAGAATGATATGCATATGAAGATACAAAACACTTACAGAACACCAAATAGACTGAACAAAAAAATCCCCTTACCACATAATAATCAAAACACTAAACATACAGAATAAAGAAAGAATATCAAGAACTGTAAAGGAAAAAGGCCAAGTAACATATAAAGGCAGACCTATCAGAATTACACNACATAATAATCAAAACACTAAACATACAGAATAAAGAAAGAATATCAAGAACTGTAAAGGAAAAAGGCCAAGTAACATATAAAGGCAGACCTATCAGAATTACACCTGTCTTCTCAATGGAAACAATGAAAGCAAGAAGGTCCTGGTCAGACATTATGCAGACATTAAGAGACCATGGATGCCAGTCCAGACTACTATTCCCAGCAAAACTTTCAATCACCATAAATAGAAAAAAACAAGATATTCCATGACAGAACCAGATTTAACCAATACCCAGCCACAAACCCGGCCCTACACAAAGTACCAGAAGGAAAACTCCAACCCAAGGAAGTTAGTTGCATCCACAAAAGAGCACAGGCAATAGATGGTCTCACATCATCAAATCTAAAGAAGGGAAAAACTCACACAATAACATCACCAACAACAAAAACTAAAATAACAGGAACTAGCAATAACTGCTCATTCATATCCTTTAATATAAATGGACTCAACTCACCTATAAAAAGACACAGGCTAAGAGATTGGATGTGAAAACAGAATCCATCCTTCCGCTGTACAAGAAACATACCTCACCCTCAAAGACAGACATCACCTCAGAGTAAAGGGTTGGGGAAAATTTTTCCAATAAAATGGACCTAAGAAACAAGCTGGTGTAGCTATCCTAATATCTAACAAAATAGACTTCAAACTTAAATCAATCAAGAGAGACAAAGAAGGGAATTTCATATTTGTCACAGGAAAAATCCATCAAGAGGAAATCTCAAAGCTGAACATCTATGCCCCCAAATGAAAGGGCACCCTCATACATAAAAAAGTCATGACTAAAGCTTAAATCAAACATTAAACTCCATACACTAATAGTGGGAGACTTCAGCACCACATTCTCACCACTGGACAGCTCTACCAGACAGAAACATAACAGAGAAATAAGGAAACTAACAGATGTTATGACTCAAATGGACTTAACAGACATCTATAAAACATTCCATCCAAACATAAAAGAATATACCTTCTTCTCAGCACCTCATGGAACCTTCTCAAAAATTGACCACATACAGGTAACAAAGCAAACCTCAACAGTTTTAAAAAATGGAATAACCCCATGTATCTTATTGGATCACCATGACTTAAAATTAGAATTCAGTAGCAATACTAATTTCAGAAAGCCCACAAACACATGGAAATCAAAAAATGCTTACCTGAATCACCAATGGGACAAGAAAGAAATAAAGAAATTAAAAATTTCTTAAAATTCAATGGAAATGACCACACAACATACCCAAACTTATGGGACACAATGAAGGCAGTGTTAAGAGGAAAGTTCACAGAACTAAATTCCTACATAAAGAAGCTGAAAAATTCCCACACTGGTGAGTTAGCAAAATACCTGAAAAATCTAGGACAAAAAGAAGCAAAATGAGACCAAGAGTTGGTTCTTTGAGAAAATCAACAAAATGGACAAACATTTATCCAAACTAAGCAAAAAGCTGAGAGAGACTATCCAAACAAAATCAAAAATGAAAAGGGGGACATAACAACAGATACAGAGAAAATTCAAATCATCAGATCATATTTTGAAAACCTGTACTCCATAAAATTGGAAAATGTAAAGGAAATGGACAATTTTCAGGATAAATATCACTTACCAAAATTAAATCAAGAAATCAATACCAGATAAGCAAACTAAACATACCTATAACTGCTAAAGAAATAAACAGTCATCAAAAGTCTCCCAATCAAAAAAAAGCCCAGGACCAGATGGTTTCAGCTCAGAATNATCTGTCAATGTAATCCACCGTATAAACAAACTGAAAAATAAAAACCACATGATAATCTCATTAGATGCTAAAAAAGCTTTTGACAAAATACAACATCCCTTCATGATAAATGTCTTGGAGAGAGCAGGGATAGAGGGAACATACCTAAATATAATAAAGGCAATATACAATATATAATAAAGACAAATATAGCAAGCCAGCAGCCAACATCAAACTAAATGGAAAGAAACTCCCAGCGACTCCACTGAAATCAGGAACAGGACAAGGATGTCCACTCTCTCCATTTCTATTCATTAGAGTTCGAGGTCCTAGCTAGAGCAATAAGACACCAAAAGGAGATCAAAGGGATACAAATTGGAAAAGTAGAAGTCAAGCTCTCACTGTTTGCTGATGATATGATAGTTTACATAAGCGACCCCAAAAATCCTACCAAGGAACTTCTACAACTCATAAACACTTTCAATAATGCAGCAGGATACAAGATTAACTAAAAAAAATCAGTAGCCCTCCTGTACACNNTCAGTAGCCCTCCTGTACACAGATGATAAATGGGCTGGGAAAGAAATCAGAGAAACATCACCCTTCACAATAGCCACAAGTAACATAAAATATATTGAAGTAACTCTAAGCAAACAAGTGGAAGATCTGTATGACAAGAATTTTAAATCTTTGAAGAAAGAAATTGAAGAAGACACCAGAAAATGGGAAGATCTCCCATGCTCTTGGATAAATAGAACTAACAGTAAAACTGGCAAGCTTACCAAAAGCAATCTACACATTCAATGCAATGTCCATCAAAATTCCAGCAAGATTCTTCACAGATCTTGAAAGAATAATACTCAATGTCATTTGGAAAAGCAAAAAACCCAGGATATCCCAAATAATCCTGTATAATAAAGGAACTTCTAGAGGCATCACAATCCCTGACTTTAAACTCTACTACAGAGCTATGTACAGAAAACTGCCTGATATTGGCATAAAAACAGACAGGAGGGCGGGCTGGAGAGATGGCTCAGAGGTTAAGAGCACTGGCTGCTCTTCCAGAGGTCCTGAGTTTAATTTGCAGCAACCACATGGTGGTTCACAACCATCTGTACTGATATCTGGCGCCCTCCTCTGGCATGTGGGCATACATGGAGGCAGAATGTTGTATACATAATAAATAAATAAATCTTTAAAGAAAAAAAACAGACAGGAGAACCAATAGAACTGAATCAAGACCCGGATATCAATCCACAAACCCATGAACACCTAATTTTTTATAACAAAGGAGAAAATATAAAATGGAAAAAATAAAGCATATTCAACAAATGGTGCTGGAATAACTGGATATCAACATGTAGAATGAAAATAGATCCTTATCTATTGCCATGTCCAAAACTCAAGTCCAAATTGATCAAAGACCTCAATATAAAACCAGCCACACTGAACCTCATAGAAAACAAAGTGGGAAGTACACTTGAACACATTGTCACAGGAGACCACTTCCTAAGTATAACCCTAGTAGCACAGACTCTGAGAACAACAATTAATAAATAGAGCCTCCTGAAACTGAGACGGTTCTTTAAAGCAAAAGACATGGTCAACAAGACAAAACATCAGCCTACAGAATGGGAAAAGATCTTCACCAACCCCATATGGGACAGAGGACTGATCTCCACAATATGCAAAGAACTCAAGAAACTGGTCTTCAAAATAACAAATAATCCAATAAAAAATGAGATACAGACCTAAACAGAGAACTCTCAACAGAGGAATCTAAAATG
>LOEQ01007560.1:4376-15152 GCA_001685075.1 Bramus lutescens | reverse complement strand
CGGGAGCTGGGCTGGACGAAAAGCAGGGCCCGCTCCCTTATCACTACACTTCCTGTCTGGCCAATCAGTGTTTTATTAAAATACATGATTGACAGAATACAGATAATTCTCCCACACCATCTTCTCAGCTGCTTAATGAAACTGAATCACAGAGAACTCTTTTACATAGATTCCTCCCTTGAAGACACATTGACATCATCTTTCCCAAAATTTCTGATACCAGAGACCTTGCCAAGACTCTGCATCCACCCTGCCTTTGTCCAATAGGAAAGAGCCATGAAAGCAACTGTGTTTCTCCCTCTTTCTCCTATCTAATACAAACAAGTCAGGAGGGCTAGCCACGTCCAAGCCATCTTGTGACGCTCCTCCCCTTTGGTTGGACAGTAACATCATTTAGTCAGAATCCACAGTAATTTGGTCCCTGGAAGAAAAGGAACTCATTTTCTCTCACTTTCTATATTCTCTGCCCTTGGAACTCATAGTCAGAGCCACCAGGAAAGAGGCTTATTAATCACTTGGCATCATTTGACCCAATGCTCACTGGTTATTCCTAGTGAGAGTCTAGTAACTACAGACTAAAAATGGAAACTTTTCAGTTCTTGCCCTCTCCTCTCCCTCTGAAGCCTATGAGAAAGGGCCTCCCACTCTGCCATGCAGCCTTGCTCACTCCTAAAGGACCCCTCCACAGTGCTGTCTTTTTGTTCATCCTAGGTGCTGATCATATATCTTAGAAAATCATATGAGAAATCTCTTTCCTAAAAAGACAATGTGTTGCAGTGTCCCCTTGAACCCCATACCTGAAACCTTACACTTTGCTGCTATGACCTTGTTCATATCGTGTGTACTGACTCCCCACATTGGTACTTAAGTGATACTGGGCAAGCTTGTGACCTTTTTTGTGTGTAGTTCTCTTCCATACAATGAGGCTAATCTAATGATAGTACTTACTTCTTAGGGTTTATACG
This sequence comes from Bramus lutescens, assembly GCA_001685075.1. Classification (NCBI taxonomy): domain Eukaryota; kingdom Metazoa; phylum Chordata; class Mammalia; order Rodentia; family Cricetidae; genus Bramus; species Bramus lutescens. The sequence continues at coordinate 14,187 of LOEQ01007560.1, read as the reverse complement.
GAATTAAAAAATGAAAGTTCCTTAGCTCAATTTAGGGAAAGACAACAAATTGTTAAAAAAAAAAAACAGTTATTGTGATGACTGAAAACAGTGCATAGGAACATAGACTCTTTCAAATTACACTTCCAGGAGCCTATATAGCTAACAAAATGACTCCGTTTTCTTATTATAATTGAAGATAGTAAGACTGGCTTATATTCGTGAGCAATCTCAACTGGGACACATCAGTGGATTGTTTTATAAGAGTCAAAGTTAATTTCTTAGTGATTCCATATCATTGTAAATTATTACATATAAAATATCTAAGTATTGGATTAAGAAAATAATTTTTGGACAGACAGGTTCGTGTTTCAGAAGCATACAAAACATGTTCATCTGGAGGGTCTGGGTTGTTCTTTTTTTCTGTACACATCTCAGCCCTCACCAGAACTTCCCTTTCCCATAACCACTCTAGTTGAAACTAAGCCTCTGCTGTTTAAGTCACAGATAATGTTTTGGCATAAGCAGAATTCTATGCTTTACTCTTTCTATTTTAGGTCATGACTCATGTCTGCTTGTTCCTTAAAATTATTCTCTCATGGTTAGATTTCCTGTGAACTTGGTTTGTCTGAACGGATTGTGGCTTTCTGCTCTCTTGAAGGACAGTGCCTTATTATCCTGAAGAATTAAAATCGCTCAGTTCCATCCAGAGAAATAAAGCTGTGGTGAGAAGACTAGTCTGGTGGGATGATGAAGTTCTCTGGGTAGCCAAGGGTAAGACACTATCTCAGAAGCCCATTTGCTCAGCTATAAGAAGAAAACAGCCTTTATTACTACACATATGTGAAGAATTCTACAGACTCTCCTAGTTTACAGAAAATTCTCAACATTGTGAGGTTCAGGCTCTCATGCCAGGAAAGGTAGGGTAGTGATGTGGGAGTCCCCTCTGTGTGCTGTGATTACCATTAATAAATAAAGAAACTGCTTTGGACCTATAGCAAGGCAGAACTTAGGTAGGCAGGGAAAGCTAGGCTGAATGCTAGGAGAAAGAAGGGCGGAGTCAGAGAGATACCATGGAGCCGTTGCCAGAGTCAGACATGCCAAAATTTTACCTGTAAGCCACTGCCACATGGTGATACACAGATTAATGGAGATAGGTTAAATTAACAAGTAAGAGTTAGCCAATAAGAAACTAGAGCTAATGGGCCAAGCAATGATTTAATTNTTTGGACCTATAGCAAGGCAGAACTTAGGTAGGCAGGGAAAGCTAGGCTGAATGCTAGGAGAAAGAAGGGCGGAGTCAGAGAGATACCATGGAGCCGTTGCCAGAGTCAGACATGCCAAAATTTTACCTGTAAGCCACTGCCACATGGTGATACACAGATTAATGGAGATAGGTTAAATTAACAAGTAAGAGTTAGCCAATAAGAAACTAGAGCTAATGGGCCAAGCAATGATTTAATTAATACAGTTTCTGTGTGATTATTTCAGGTCTAAGCTAACCGGGAGGCTGGGAGCTAACAAGCAGCCTCCCACTACAGGGTAGGGGTCACAGGAGGCTGAGGCTGGGAGGCTGAAGAGGCTGCAAGGAGCCATGGGCAAATGAGACATACTTTATTCCTTCTGAGTGAAGGCCATGAGGCAGGGTGATAACTGACAAATACCCAGGCACATGCAGGCTGTACATAGGTAGACATAGGCACACATGTAGACCAGCACATAGGCCACATGGAGATTGACACATAAGCCTACAAACAGGTACACAGATGGAGGCTGATAAAGACTCAGGCTAAGGTCTCTGACCACAAGGCTATATTTATATTAAAACCCATATAAAAGTGGTATTCTGCAGGAATAATTATGTAACAATTACATCAATGCCTTTGGGTTCTCCAGACATCTAGTGTCAGTTTTGTGCTGACTCAGTCCTTTGAGTGATGTCCAGCCTCAGCCATCTTGGCCCATGCTGCCATATTGTCTGAACACAAATTAACTTGTTTAGACCTCTATTCCCTACAAATGTATGTTGACTATAGTTATTGGGGTTATAATTATGCTTCTAACTATTGTAATTGGTCAAGGTCAGAGACACTGCATTGTACTAACATAATGCATACACGGAGAGCATCCCAGTACTTGCTCAGCTGCAAAGTAAGCAGAAAGTCATAGATGTCAGCACTGCAGAAATCTGCTGCATAGGGAAGCAATGGAAAGAGTGATGTGGTGTTAATAGTACCCCTCCTGGGGCGTTGAACCAGCTCTGTCTTGGCTGCTCACAGGAAGACAATGATGACTGTGACGATGACAATGAGGTTGATAGCTGACACTTACTGACTGCTTATTCCAAATCAGATGTGGACCTGCTCAATCATCTTACCCCTTTCCCCCCATCAATCTTGTGAGATTTGTGTCAGAATTACCCTTGTTGAGGTTTCCCCCAGATACCTCAAGATAGAAGATCAGGTGGAGGGCGTTTATAATATGCAGAAGATTAGGGAAAGGAAGATGGGAAGAGTGAGGAGTGAGTCTGAGAACTGAGACTGAGCGGCACATTTTCCAGCAGGGCATTGATAGTACGCTATCAACCAGTGGATGTTAAAGAACCATGTATGGTAAGCAAGTCCACCCCTGCAGTGCATAAACCCATGTGTTCTAGTTACTGAGTCTATTCTGTGTGGTTGGTGGCGAGCAGGATGGGAAGAGTTTGTGAAAGCATGGAATCATTATCTTGAGAGATTTGATGAGCTAGAGAGTGAATTTGAGATAACCCAGAGCAGAGATTAAAGAAAACCTAGGCCAGGAGTCTAGGTCAATAAGTAATAAAGAATGCTGGAATTACAAGTTATGTGCTGTGCAGAGAGAACCCCCCATGTGACACCCTTTGCTTTGTGCACATGTAAAAACTTTTAACGATAATTTAAAAGCCATACACTTCAGGCTCGGTGGGTGAGAATGACCTCAGCTGTGGAATGTCCATGTATTAAAGAAAGTGAGTGTTTTGTAGATTGGGGCTGCTCAGTGGATGTGAAAAATCTCAAGTTTGTGGTCAAAAGCCCCATGTGGTTAACTGTCTTCTCTCAGAACAGTACAGTTCTAAAATTAGCAGAGGACTGGAAGTAGGGGGACTTTGGTGTTTATGGGACTCTGAAGGTATGCGACTGAAGAAAATCAGGGAAGATCCTCAGAAAATATAGATATGCTCCAAGAGCTTAACATTATACCATTGTAACTTTAGCCCTTTGTTGAAGAATAGATCTCTCACTTGAAAAAGTCATGAAGTCTTTAAGAGTAAAGTTTTTCTTTTAATATCATGAGTTAATGTCCCTTGTAACTCATTCATTCAATAGTTATTAGAGAAAGACCATGTACTAAATGCTACATGATAAAAGAAACACAAAAATACCTGCTAGCAATAACATTTTATATATGGTTGGCACTGCACTAAAAGGGCTTTGCATGTTCATTTAAATATTAACTATCTTGGAATAAACATATAGGAGCCAATTCAAAGATGTCATGGACAAGGAGGAGAAACACACATCTAACGAACCAAGAGAATGAAGTCTAGGTGAGGCCAGCACAGAGGTATCTGCCAAGATACTGGAGAAGCTCATTCAAGGGGCATCTCTTCTAATCTGCAGTCTTGGAAAGTGAGTGGTCCTTCCTAGGGGGACCAGGACAGAGGTGTGTTGTAATGGAGTGTGGGCCCCTTGTTCCATCCCACCGGGCTAGCTTGTACCCTGAAATAACAACACACAAAAATTTAATTTATTTAAACACTGCCTGGCCCATTATTTCTAAACTGTTATTGGCTAACTCTTATATATTTGTTTAACCCATCTCCATTAATGTGTATCACCACTTGACTGTGGCTTACCAACATGAGTCTAACCAGCATCCATCTCGAAGAGGAGAGCCATTGCGTCCGCCACACTGCCCTTCTTCCTCCCAGCATCCAGTCCTGTCTTTCCTGCCTATCTAAGTTCTGCCCTATCAAAAGGCCAAGGCAATCTCTTTATTTAACCAATGAAAGTAACACATAGACAGAAGACCCTCCTACACCAGAGGTGAATCCACATGATGAGCATAGGAAAGAAGGAGGTACAGAAGAAGAGAAAAGGGCAAATAACAGTGAGGAAGTCTGAAAAAGTCAAAAGATCTCATACTACTAATTACTTAAAAATACCTGTAACACACACACACACACACACACACATACACATTTCCTCATCTGGGCTGACAATGCCCCCCATCCCCCCTGCCATAAGCCACACACTATCTAACAAAAACTCCAACTCTAGGCATGAATAACCCTCTTTGGAGTTGTTGGTCAGGGTTGTCCAAGAGACTTCCAAAATATTATAGGTTATTGTTTTGGCATTGGTTGCTCCCAGAGGAGGAAGATAAGTCCTTATTGCTGAAGACAGTGTATACTTCAGACGCATGATGCAGAGGAACTGAGTATAATGTTTTTAAATGTGGGGGAAGAGGGACATGAAGTACAAACATGGCAAGATAATGTCACACATCTGTGAGAGGCTTTGCTGATGTTACAAATTTGTCCCTGCCTATGAGAGTCCTTTACCATGAACTAGGTCACCCTCATGCTTGTCTCAGCCCCTTACATGTTCTTGTTGACCTCGATGGTAACCATGTCCTCCAATGATAAAGGAGGGGACCATGGTCTGGAACGTTCTCGTCAGAGTCTCCAGACAAAGCTAATGACGTGGTATTTCATGATCATCACAAAGATATTAGGAGCAGTCTCTGAGTATGTGTATTTCTGCTATTGCTCAGTGTGAACAAGTTCTGTTAGTAAAGTGGAGCATGAATTCTAATTGGTTTTAATAATAAAAACCACTAGTCAGATATAGGAGTAAATGCTAAAAGATCAGAGAAATAGAGCAGCCAGCCCCTAGTTCTTACCTTTACAAAATCCTCACACTGAATGGGGTATCCCGTCTCTACCAGTCCTCAGACTGAATGAGCTAAGCTCCTGTCTCCTCCTGCCTTACACTCCTCTCTCGGTCAAGCCATATCCATTCCTGTCTCCACCTTCTTAGTGCTGAGGTTAAAGAAAGGCACATCACTCCGAAGTACTGGAATTGAATGTGTGAGCCTTCACAACCTGGCTTTCTTTCTGTTTTAGATTGGATCAATCTCGTGTAACCCAGGATGGCCTTGAACTCACAGAGATCCATCTGCCTCTGTCTCCCTGGTGGTGAGATAAAGGTGTGTGCCACCACTGCCTGGCCTCTATGGCTAACTAGTGTGGTTCGTTCCATACTCTGACTTTCAGGTAAGGTTTGTTACAACACAAACAAAATCTCACCATTGTAAAGATACCATGTTTCTGGAACTCCTGAGACAGAGCAGACCCAACCAAACTCTAGCTGGGCAAAACTAACTAAAGACAGCACCCTAAATGATTAGACGGACAGCTCACCCCAGGAAAATACAACGGGACATGGGTCATTGGTTTTTTAAAGACACTGAGAGGAGCCCCCATCCTGCCAAAAACCTTTTCAAAAAATATTTCATCTTGCAGACTCATTTCTCAATAAATCTGTCTTGTTCTGCACAGTGGTCTGATTTGCATTAGATAATGGAAAATATAACACTCTACAGGGTGTGTGCGTGTGTGCATGTGTGAGCGCTTAGTTTTACAACAGTTCCAACATTTTAGAGAGCAGGGGCTTGTGTCTCAAAACATTTCCCTTGCTCAACTGTCTCTAACCCCCACAACATAAGGCAACCATTTGTGGGACATTGAGCTAAGATATACATGGCCACTCATCACCCCTCATCCTACAGCTACAGAGCAGGTGTTCCTTCTGATTAATCTGTGGGTTTCAGGAGCCATCAACCCCTTCATCTTATCAAGTTCCATGTGATGCTGGTACAGACACGACTGGAACGTCATCCCCATCTGCACCTCTTTTTTTCATGCATTGTTCATCCTCTCCTTCCCCGAAACAGACCATAATCTTCACAAAATGAAGACTTTGCTCTTTTCTTTTTAACTGTTGTAAATGTAGCTCATAGTAAAAGGGCTATTATTGCTAGATGAATATGTGTTTTGTGACATTGTGGAATGAAAACAAAATAGTGACTGGTGAGAATACTCCACTGGTAAAGAAATTTCCATGTAGGCATGTGGAACTGAGAACTGGCCTTCCATCGCTCTTGTGAAAATCCAGATTTGGTGGTGTGTGTTTATGCTCTCATTGCTGGGGAGGCAGAGACAGCCAGATACCTGCAGCTCGGTGGCCATCCAGTCTAACCAAATAGGCAAGCTCCAGGTTCAGTAAGAGATGCTTTTTAAAAGGTAGCAAATGAGGGAGGGAGAGACACTATCTGTGAATGGTTGGCCTCTACATGTATGCATAGACACCTGTATGCACAACCCACACCAGCATGCATACATGCACATGAGATCATACACACAATGAACAAACAAATAAATGGAACACTTTCACATTAATTATTAGTGTCGGGCAAACTGATCAACAGAAAGTCCTGGAGGTCCATGCAAAGTCTCTTTTCCCAAAACTTGGTTTTGAAAAGAATTGTAAAACAACATAAAGTCAAAATGGAAACAGCAGTGCTTTTAAAATAAAGACTGAATATAAATATGTAATAGACACTACCAGGCTCCACATAAATGTTTTATGAACTGTTCACATTGAAGAATATGAACTTAACTTGAACTGATAATGGTTCAGATTGATGCCAATAGTGCCTTGCAAATAATGCATTTCCCAATTAAATAATGCAATTAACCTTCCTGTTGTATTGAATAGCTAGCTCCTTGGTACCAGGCTAGGTCCTGTCCTAGGGAAGATTAATTTGTTTGTAGTCATCTCTGCATATCTTCAAGGCCTGGTTGTCCTGTATTGACATTTCAAAAGAAAACAGACTTGGATTGTGATCCAAAGCAAACAGCTCTCCCAGAATGAATCATCTGGCTTTGCAAAGTCATCTGGTGAAGATGATTGTCCTTCAGAACAGTAGATATGGAACGCTGCTATGTTAATTCCCCTCGATGCCTGTGATGCCACACCGAAACTCATTGCTTTGGGCCTCAAAATGCCCCTTTTCTCTTTTGAGTATTTCTTTGTAAATCTGGGAGGACCAAAATACCCTAAGCCACCTACCAATCATATCTTTCAAAATTGGGTCAATGTTATGAATTAGGAAAGCAAGAGTGTATGTGATGATGGAGTTGAGGGACCTATGACCTCTGCCACCTGATTTCTTGCAAATAGAAACTTAATGCTTTTTGTTTAGAAGAGTGACCATCCAGCTGGTTGGTGGGTAGAGTGGGTAGGGGAAAAGAGCAGGGAGGGCGGTGTGGGAGTGGTGGTATTTGAAACGAATTCTATATTAACCAAATATAACATTCACTGTGGATGTCTGGGAGTGGGGTTAGAGTTTTGGTGGAAATCATAAGGGAAAAAATCACTAAATCCCTCTCTCATCCTCAAAGTAACACCTTGTGTTTTAAATCTCATGCTTAAATCCACCATGTCTCAGCAAGAATCTGAGCTCAGTAGAGTTTAAGAAATTGCTTTCTCTAAGGGAAAGAGATAAGGTTTGTTCTTGAGGTGACAGTAATGATGCAGTCCAAGTCGTCAGAAATGGCCCATTTGATGAGGTGACATCTGGGTACCATCAAACAAGCGAGACAATGAGTTGCAGGACCACAAGGCTAAGAGTCTTTTAGGCAGGTAGTGGTTGACTGATGGAGCAGGAGTCATACCATCCAGGGTAGAAAGAATGTGATGAAGAGTGGACAGACATGAGAATTGAGAAAGTGCATAAAGACAGAGGATAGACACACTGAAACATCTAAAAGTTTTGGATGAAAGCACAATTGGATCAGCAAGAGGAGCAAGGAGAGGGCTCTGAGGACCATGACCAAGGGATTTAAGCACTCTGATCAAAAAACTATACATAAAATACTTATTAATGTGAACCAAACCTTTACATACAGAAATTAAATTTATGAATAAAACTTGCTCCAATTTAGAAACAATCCAATCCAGGGATTGTCCTGGCTGATGCCATGAGGTTACTAGGAGCAAGAGTAGCAGTAAGAAGACAAGTTAGAAAGCCTTTGGCTTTGATGAAGTTCAGCAGTGACTGTACAGCTCAAATGACAGTGTCTGTACACCAGAGACACAGAGATGGAGGGAAGCTGTGCTTTACCCAGGACTCTTGGGACTCAAAACCTTTCCAACTCAATGGTCACAGAAATACAGACAGAAAAGTGCTGACACAAATGTCCTTATGGCCTAAGAAGTCGCCTTGGTGTTGGAGGGTAGAAAGGGGGTAGGGTGGGGAGAGATAGCTGAACAGAAACAAAAGGCCCTTCTGATCAATCTTTTAAGGAAGGCCCCAGAAGTCCCAAGTGACTACACTAAGCTACAAGAAATCTTAGGAAACATCATCTACATCCTGGGGGACCAGATATCCCAAAGAAAACTTACTTTTATATGGAAGAAAGAAATTAGGAGATTGGGAGGGAAGAGTAGTCTGGGCCATGGGACACTGTTGTATTAATTGAGGCAAGAGACCATGTTGATGAAGGTGGTGAGAGGTAGTCAGATTCTGGACATGGTATGAGACAATCGAACCAGAAGTTTCTGAAGCACTGGCTGAAGGCTTTAGAAAAGGAGGTTAGTTAAGTCTAATGGACGTTGGCACTTGAGTGATTATAATGAGTCACGTGTATTAAGCTGACTTGAGGGGAAAGATAATCAGTGGTTTGATATTTTAGAATGCCAATTTTGAAATAACTACTAGACATATAAGAGGGGATGTCAAGAAGGTAGTTGGCTAGGCAAGCCTGAAGTTAACAGAGACGTCTGGTTTAGAAGTAGAAACTTGAGGTCCATCTGTACAGACATTTGTAAAACGCTATGATCTTTGACAAAATCCAGAGAATGAGTTTGGCTTGCAAAGTACAAATATGAAGGACAAGAGCAGGAGGATGCCAACATTTTAAAGGTCACTTTACCACAAAAAGGAATGGTTAGTAAAAAGGGCACAAAACCAAGCAATAAGGGTCTGTGGAAGACCAGAGAATAAAATATCACAGGGTAAAAATGCATAAGAGACTATATAAAATGATACTGATGTGATGAATGAGGAGGGAATAAATAATTGGCTATCTGTATTGGATAACGTGAAAATCATTGGTGGTCTTGATACACATTGCTCCAATAAAATCTCAATGAGGAAAAACTGCCTGTGTTGGACTAAAAAACGATTAAAATTAGAGGAAGGGAGAAAAAAATATAAAGAGTTATATACATTCAGGAATATACCTGAAAAACCTAGCAAATAGGATGGAAGTTGGTAGCTAATTCATACTCAATTTTTTTTCATTTTTTTAACCAAGGTATGCTGCAAGATGTTCCCTGCAATGATGAGAAAGCCCCAGAATCGAGAGAAATTGTGCTGATGTAGGAGAGAGGACAGAGCAATCCAAGTATGAGGCTTAAGTAGATGTGAGGAAATGGTGCCCAGTGCACATATGGAGGTGTTGGCTAGAAAGGAGCACAGACAATTCACACAGGAGGGAAGGCAAACTGCACAGGAACAGGTGCAGGTGGGAAGTCCAGGAGGTAGGGAAAGCTAATGGAAATTCTCCCTGGTTGTGTGTATTTTCTTACTGAAGTAGAATTTAAACTCATCCTCAGAGAGGGAGGAGGAAGAGGCGGAGGGAGGAACTGGAGAGGTCTGGAGAGAAGAGAAAGGATGAGGTAGCTGTGGGAGGGATTGGATGAATGGATGCCCTTTGAAACTGTAGTGTGGTGGCTGGGGA